>CM033111.1:15384164-15445690 GCA_019321725.1 Paulownia fortunei | reverse complement strand
TAACACAAGGTTCATAAAAAACGAAATGGTAGGAAGAACAAATCTCTAGCTGTTGGATATTGCAGCTGAAATGGTAGGAAGAACAAACACTTAAAAACATGTTTTTTAATCAAAATAGGTGTACGTATGGAGATGTACCAGTCTCTATCCATTGCCATGACGGATGGAGCAGATGGTAGAGAGGGAAACAGTCCTTACAACCATTGCATTTGGGGTAGGAACCTGACAAGTGTTAAAAAGTCTTGCTGGCAAGAGGGAGTGTTGAGAAATGGCTTCACCTTCGGGTTGCAAAACTATTGGTAAAGGTAAGGCTGTTGTTGCTTGAGCTCAGTGCAGCACAGAGCAGAAGGAGAATTTAAATTGAAGAAGTATTTGGCACTCCGACAAAGACTCAGTGCCTGCAGGTTGCATGTTACGTACCGGAAACACGTAACTTAGCTAGGAGCAGTAACATTACACAGCATACTGCAAGTTATGATGCTCCCATTTTCAGTCGCTAAGGAGGATCAATGCTGGAGAGACTTGGTGCATTTACTTACCTTTAGTCTTAGCTAAATTTATAGAGAGAAACGAGAAAAGAAAAGATACATGATGTGGCAAAGACAAAATACCTTTCGCCCTTATAAATGACCAAAAATCACCAAACGCTCCAAGGATCCGCGTCTTTTTTCGCATGCTCCTCAAAATATGACATGAGCAGAGAATTGACCGGATGATGTCATCTGGCACTAGGGATGTACGGCTTACGTGTTCTGTATACTATAAATACCCCGTTGCAAAGTTGTCATAAGGTAACTCTCACTTTGACTTTCCCTTCTATAGTGTTCCTAACGAGACCTCTCGACTTTATCTGAGTTTAGCATTGGAGGGTCTTAGTTGGGGGCTACCCTGGCGAGCTTGACGTGTGCTCGTGTTGTAGGTCATTTTCAAACTCAAAAGCACCTTGGATCGAGACCTCG
The DNA here is from genome assembly GCA_019321725.1 of Paulownia fortunei. Classification (NCBI taxonomy): domain Eukaryota; kingdom Viridiplantae; phylum Streptophyta; class Magnoliopsida; order Lamiales; family Paulowniaceae; genus Paulownia; species Paulownia fortunei. The sequence goes on along the minus strand of CM033111.1, from coordinate 15,444,731 downwards.
TGGACCCGAAGTGAGAGTATACTGATTTCAACCAAATCAATTAGCGCTGTCTGTGGGAGCTTAGATTGAACAATACTAAATGTTGGAAACCCCAAAGAAAACCACGAGTATTCCTCAACACATAGCTTCACCCTCACCCTCACTCCAAATTAGAGACAATCAACCTATTTAGGAAGATGAGCCCATTCATCTCTACACACAGAAAGAATTAGAACAACTAATCAAAGATGTTAGTAGGTAAGTTCTTGCCGAACACGAAAAGAAGGATGCCTTTAATGAAGTCCGAATGGAACAACAAGATGAGACTCCCTTGGCTAAGGAGCCCCGCATAAAGTCTGACCGAGGCAACATGATGTGACCCCATCAGCTAGGCAGATAGAGTCCAACAAAATGATGGGACAATGGTCTTCAGCTCGATGATGTGGACCTCGAAGAGGTTATGAACAAAGTCTTTCCTAAGGCAAAACCCCAAGGTAAAAACAACTTGGAAAAGGTGAACGAGGGAGGAGATGTTCCCTTCGGAGAAAAAATCATGAAACTAAGAGAACAAATAGAACAAGCTAAGATTAATCTAGATGATTTGAGGATAAGAGAGAAGATATTCCCTTGGGAGTAGTGGTGTCTGCTTTGTAAAATAGAGGCTCACCCTTTGGCTTTGAAATCCTAGCCGAAGTGGTAACTTTAGGCTCTGTTACCTCACCTTCCAGATATGATGGAAATAAAGATCTATAGGAGCATTTAACTACATTTGATCATGTAAAGCAATTGTACAACCAGCCAGATGCGACAAATGTAAGGATTTTTGTTACCACACTCATTAGTTGAGCTCAAGAATGTTCATGAGCCTTACTATGGGCTCAGTGATCTCATATGAACAGTTGGCTAAGAAATTCTTATACTAGTTTGCCAATTAAAAGAAAATAAAGAGATCGACCACTCATCTCTTTACTATTAGACAAGAAGATGAGGAACTTTTAAGAGACTTTATAAACCAGTTCAATGACAAGATGTTAGAAATCCAAGACATGAGGGTAGACATGGTGATTAGCATCTTTATACATGGGTTGAAGAAAGGGTCATTGACCTCTGTATTGGCTCAAGAACCCCCAGATAGTATGGAATAACTGATGGAAATGGCATAATGCTATATTCATGAGGAGGAGATGAATGTTCTGAAATACCAAGAATGGTTTGGGGGTAGTAAACAAGGAAAGGAATAGAAAGAGCACAGAGAAGTTTGTTGCCCGTGATTTGAAAAAGATCGCAAGCATGATCCAGAACAAGACCGACCTAGGATAGGCCAATTCAATCAGTATACACCACTCATTGCACCAAGAGTACACTCATTGATAGCTATAGAAGACTCAAATATGTTACAACTGCCAAAAAGATGAGGACTACCCCGAATAGGAGAAACTCTGGGCAATACTGCCATTTCCATCGTCATCAGGGTCATGATACATAAGATTATTACTAGTTGAAAGATAAAATAGAGAGATTCATACAACAAGGATATTTATAGAACATTGTCCTGAGGAGGAACAAAGAAGTGAACAACGGGAGAGTAAGAGATGATCACAGAGTCGTTCCCATGATTGAGAGAAAAATTGGGAAAAAGAAAAGTGAACTCAGAGACAATCCTCTTCAATGCAAGAACCGGTGGATGATAACTTATCCCAACATCAGGGTAATCTAGATGATTACTAGTGGAATAAATGCAGGAGATTCAAGCAATGCCAGGGCCTTAAGAATAGTTGAGAAGAAGCAATCACATTATGTACTAAATGTTCAAATATAACCCCCATTACTGACGATGATCATGACTTGGATAAGGTCCCCTCACATCTGAATGATCCTATGGTGATCACCATGGATATCACGAATTCCACAGTACAAAAGTGATTGTAGACAATGGCAACTCAGCAAATGTCATTTTCATGCATGTGTTAAGGAAAATAGAGTTGGATATCATAAACTGTTCATCTAGCGAACACTCTGTTGACTTATTTTGATGGAAGCGAAGTGGTCCAAATAGGAATTGTTGACCTTCCCACTTCATTGGGGAGGAACTATGAAACTCCTAGTGGTGGATACACCATTCACCTATAGTGTGATATTGGGAAGACTAGGGCCTAACCAATTATAGACTATGGTCTCTACCTATTATCTAAATGTGAAATTCTCGACTCGAGCTGGTGTGGCAGAGGTTAAACGTGACTAGAGAGCAGCCTAAGAATGTCACAACCTATCTCTTAAAAAGAAACTAAAGAAGCAGAAACAACAGACAATATACCAAAAACTTTAGAAAGGACCTGAGAAAGGTCACACTTTGTTTGAAATTGAACAAGGGCCGATGAAGAAAGCTAGAATGCAAGATTATCACATACAACTAGCAGAGGAGTATAGGATCATTGAATTGGAACCTAGTAACGCTTAAAAAATTACTCGCATCGCTCTAAAATGAACTCAAGCCTAGAGTTAATGACTATGGACTTTTTAAGAAAGAATGTTGATATATTCGCATGGCGACCTACAAACTTCAAAGAAGTTGATCCCGAAGTCATGGTCCATTAATTAATTATCAATCCCTCAAGCAAACCAATGAAATAGAATAAAAGGAACTTCAGTTCCAAAAGGAACAAGATCACAGATCAGGAGGTCGTTAAATTTTTAGAAGTAGGATACATGTTTGAGGTCCATACTGGTTGGCTAATGTAGTCATGGTCCCTTAGACTTTGGAAAAGTGGAGGATGTTCGTAGACTACATGGATCTAAACAAAGCATGCCAAATGGCCCATTTCCAATATTAGACTTTCTATTCATCTCGACTACCGACTGTGATTTACTAAGAATTATGGATGCATATGAGGGGTATCACCAAATCTTCATGGGCAAGGAAGACTGTGTCAAGACCTCATTCGTAACTGCAAATGGGATCTATTATTTCAAGGTTATGCCATTAGGCTTGAAGAACGCAAGAGCTACATACCAAAGGCTAGTGAACTAAATGTTTAAGACCTGATCGACAAAAACATGGAGGTCTATGTTGACGATATGCTTGTGAAAAGTGAAAAGGAGGAAGACCACTTGACATATTTAGAATAGTTATTTGCAATCATGAGATAATTTGGCATGAAGCTGAATCTAGAGAAATGCACTTTCAGGGTTTAGGGAGGAAAATTTCTAGGATATATGGTGAATGAGAGGGGATAGGACCAAATCCAGAGAAAATCAAAGCAGTAGCGAGGGATTAACTCTCTAAGTTCTAATAAAAGACGTCCAAACACTTATAGGAAGAATAGTCTCATTGAATAGATTCATATCAAAGTTGGCTAAAAAGAACCTTCATTTTTTTAGTGTTCAAGCGTAAGGATGAAAAAATTCTAATGGACAGAGAATTGTGAGAACGTGTTCCAGAACTGAAGAGCTACATTGACTGATAAGTGCATGTTTCTATATTTTTTTATACTAATTCCTTTACATTTTTCTACTTTGTTTTTATTAATATCATATTTTTATTAATGTTATTTTATAGGAATTTGAGAATCAATAGATAAAAAGAGATCAAAAGGAGCCCAAGTGAAACCAAATAAGACGATACATTTCGTGGAGCAAATTGGAAGATAATCTTTCATTGGATCAAATTAAGAATCATAATTACAAGAAAAAGGCTATTTTTTGGATAAGTCCATAATGTTGGGATCAAAATATATGTAATAAATCACTTAGACTTTGTAAGAAATATTGGGCTTGCATTAAATTCAAAATCAACATGTTCCCCATACTTGAGCAATTTTTGTATTTTAAGCTATAAATTTATGCTCAAAAGCCGTTTTCACTTGAATCTTGATCCATTGAAAAGATAGATAGAGGGCTACAACTTTTGATTGCTGGAGCTCAGCACAAATCATCTTGATAAAAACAAAAACATTTGTCCAATTGTCTGCATTGGAAGAATAATCCTATTATAACAATTGCTAAAGTAGAATGAAAGAAAAAAAAACATCTATATCAAGCAAAAAATGCCAAGTGGTCAGTTTGCGAAAGTTAAGAATGTATTTTCTTCAAACTAATTTTAGTTTCCTTCTCTAAAATTGAACTGATAAGAAATTTAATAAAAAGACATTATTTTTGAAGTCCTTATGGCCACACAAAATAAATGAACATGTGATAATATTAAACTGATAAGAAAAATATGGCAAGAATGCTTTACATGATTTGTTATTTTCATAAAAAAAATGGACAGGAATAAAGCTTGTGAGAAACATAACAGAAAGATGACTCGAAATACCAATTTCCACCAACTTACATGTGCTAAGCATGCCCCTATATGTTTTCAATCCCATCAACTTTTAGCACTAAACTTTTCACAAATTATGTAAGCTATTTTCTCCCAATTGCTACAGGGAAAAAAAGCAAACAATTTTTAAACCAAACCACGTAACTTCTTCCACTAAGAAGCTTCAAGGGAGCTCTATGCGTATGCTAGTAGATATGTTGTGGGTGCGAACAGTTGAATGACACTGAACCTTGTGACCATTTGATGGGCATGTGCAAGGTATGTTAGGGTGATTGGAAATCAGGTAGCACAGTAGGCTAAAAGATGAATTTTTTTTGGGTGATTTTTTACATCATGTCATAGTTATCTTAGTGAAATAGAAAATTTGAAGTGGGTTACAATGAACACATGATTAATGTGTAAAAAAAGAATAGTTGGAAATGAATGTTAATATCTTGTAGGTTGAGGAACAAAAGGAGGAACATGTTATAGAAGCTTGCATTTGATTAGGTTATTGGTGATAAAATAATTTATTAATGCAATTATCAGGAGTTGGTCCTAAAGGATGATCAACAAACACATGCCCTAAGCTCTTAATGGAGCCAATAGTAGTGAGTTTTACTATCAATATTAATTTTGTCATATTGTGTTATTGGTTGATCATGTGCTTTAACGAAATGGTTGGGATAATAGTATTACTGCTCTTGATAATTTTCTTGCAAGAATTGTTAGCGAACTCATAACTCAAACTGCTAACATAGTTGTTGCCCAAATTCTAGTTGGGGAAAGTGGACTTCATCTAACTCAAGAAAAGGTTGTTCCCATGGCCTGTGCTTGAATTGATTTTGGACATGGATTTTGGGGCTCAATTTTCTTTTGGTTGAGCTTTATCTTCCTCTTGAAATGATTATAAAATTTCATTTCTTTTAGTTTTTGAGTAAAATCTGCATAGGTTAAGCATTTTTATTTTGTTTTATTTTTCTTAATTTAAAAGGAAAAACATTAAAATAATTCTATTGGTTCATTAGATTATCCTCCATACTTTAGGGATTTTTATGGCCATTTAGGTGCTGAGTCTTTATTGAGTTGGTTGATTTAGGTGCTGAGTTTTTATTGAGTTAGTTGATTTAGATGATTATTTAATGTTTGATTGCTAGTATATCAATTTTACCAAATCACAATTACTTGCTTGGTAGAGTCAGATTGACATGAATTATATATATATATTTGACATAATTAAAGAATTTCAGCTAACACAACTTAGGTGTTACTGAATATTTTGCTCATTAACGAACAATCATGAAATATTGCGACTTAGATGAGATATATATAATTTCATTGATGGTTCACATGTCGAAAATCAAGGTGAGCTTCCTCAATCTTATATTTCCCTTTTACTCAGTGGCTATAACTCTACTATGATAAATTGAACAAAACTTCTTAAATCCAATCAAAATTAGTGTACCTTTGATAACTCTTAGATGAGGAACCATCCATCACATGGTGAGATTGAAGGTAAAACTCTCCAATCATTATCTCCATATATCTATCTTCCTTAACTGAGATATCGAGTTTTTCACTGCAAAAAGACACTTAACGAATATGTTAAATCAAGAAGCAAAAGTTTGATCTCATATTTCATGTACTAATGCATGTTAAAGCATAACCTCCATATAGTAACAATTATTTATGTTCGTGCAATCATACTATTTGTATGTCTTAATCTGATTAATGCACATTGATTAGATGCATATTCATGCAAGATGCTTATTATTGGCTATGTATGAGAGAATTAAGCATTACACCTTTTGGCCTGATAGATAACTCATGAATGATGTTGACATTGTCGTCAATTGGACAATGAATGGATCGTTCAATAACAAGAATGGCCATGAAATGAATTATTGGTATTGCTCCATACTTGTTACATTCTAAAGTGATTATTTGCCTAAATACGTGCTTGAAATATGTTACATTTGGCTAATAACTAAAAATATGCAAAATGGTGTAATTTGATTGGTTGGTTGACTAAGTTGCATGAAATCATTCTAAACCACATTGCACTTAATTATAGTACCAAAGTATTATTTTTTTTCATCTCCCTAGCCCATAAATGTGGCTTTTAGTATGAGGAGACACCAAGCATGATGCAACCAATCATCACCCTCCACTTACCTCTCTTTGAAATGTCAAAGAAGTCATTTTAGCCATATTTTCTTGTGGAAGCTCCTCAAAAAGGACCAATGCTTCTTCTCCAAGTTTCTCCCAAATTTCTACACTCTCATACTCACAAAAATTGAATTCAATCCATAGGAATCCATAAACACAAACTAGAACAAGTTTCTAAGCTTGGAAACCATTGCTTTTGGAGTTTAATTCCAATCTAATCAAGGTATATTCTTTTTCAATGTTTCTTATGATGAATTTATGGTATCTTGGATGGTTACATGTGTTAGTATCATTTTATATGATTGAAAACTTATATGAGTTATACTTGAGCCAAAACCAAGCTAGTGAAGCTAGTTTCTAGCAAAAATTGATAGTCTTGTGAAATATGCTTAATTTACTTATTTCTATTAATCTTGTAATATTTATATTATGTTTGGAAGTGCCTATGAATTATTGGGAATAATAGCAATTAGTTTGCATAGTTGAATGTTAGAATCAATTTAAGTTAGGACCAAATTTAAATTATTTTAATTCTGATTGTGTTCTTGTTTTGTGAGTTGCCCTAACAATTATGTTTGAATTATTAGTTATTTAACGACTGTCCTAATATTTAGTGACTTGAATTAGTACATGGAGTATGCATTATTTTTGAGGTCATGTATGTAATGCCAAATTCTCTCTTACATAGTCAATAATAAGCATCTTACATGAATATTCATTTAATCAATATACATTATCGAATTATTACATACAAATAGCATGATTGTACAAACATAAATAATTATTATTATATGCTCAAACTATGCTTTAATATGCATTAGTATATGAAATATGAGATCAAACTTTTGTTTTTTGATTTAACATATTCCTTAAGTGCCTTTTTATAGTGAAAAAGTTCGGTATCTCGGTTAAGGAAGATTGATATGTTGAATGACCATGAAATAAATTACTCGTATTGCTCCATACTTATTACATTCTAAAGTGATTAATTGCCTAAATATTTATTTGAAATATGTTACATTTGTCTAAGAACTAAAAGTATGCAAAACGGTGCAATTTGATTGGTTGGTTGACCAGGTTGCATAAAATCATTCTAAACTGCATTGCACTTGATTATAACACCAAAGTATCAATTTTTGTTATCTTCCATGCCCTTAAACGTGGGTCTTTGCATGAGAAGACACCAAGCATAAGTCAACCAATCATCACCCTCCACTTATCTTTCTTTGAATGTCAAACAAGTTATTTTTTGCCATGTTTTCTTGTGGAAGCTCCTCAAAAATGACCAGCCTTCTTATCCAAAATTTCTCCCAAATTTCTACACTCTCTTACTGACAGAAATTATATTCAATTCATAGAAATCTATAGAACACAAACTAGAACAAGTTTTCACCCTTTTAAGCTTGAAAATCATTGATTTTGAAGCTTAATTCCAACTTAATCAAGGTATATTCTTTTTCAATGTTTCTTATGGTGAATTTATAGCATATTGGATGGTTACGTGTTATAATATATTTTTGTATGAGTAAAAACTCAAGTGGGATAGACTTGAAGCCAAAACCAAACTAGTTAAGCTAGTTTCTAGCATAATTAATAGTCTTGTGAAATATGTTTAATTTAATTATTTCTATTAATCTTGTAATGCTTATATTATGTTTGAAAGTTCCTATGAATGATTGAGAACAATAGAAATTATTTTACTTAATTGATGGTCAAAATTAATTTGAGTTAGAATCGAGTTTACTTATGTTATTTTAGATTGTATTCAAGTTTTGGGGGCTGTCCTAATATTTATGTTTTGATTATTAGTTATTTAATCGTTGCCCTAATGTTTAATGGCTTGAAATAGTAGTAAAATATGAAGTATGCATTATTTTTTAGGTCATGTAATAGATATGGAATTGTTTACAAAAGATTGAAAAGTGTATGTGATTTTAATTAGAATAGATTATGTAATTAATTAAAAAGATATTAAAAGGTACATGATTTGGTTATGTAGGCCTTTAACACATCCTATCTTCCAAAAAGATTGTGACAGAGTATGGCTAATATATGAGGTTGAAAGACCAAGTGTGGAAACCCCATATTATTTCTCTTATTGGCCAATCATTATGAACAGGTTTCGAAAACCATGGTCTATCACTATTAATTAGATACCACACTTCAAGGGCCCTAAAGAATGATTTATGAATGAAAGTTACTAAATTGAATAATGCATTCAATCATTTATGTGATTTTAATGTACGTTATTTATTATTGCATCAGTTTTACCTTACTGAGCCTATAGCTCATTAGATTTATATGATGCAAGTGGGAATGTACAGGTTTAGAGATTGACTTAGTCTCCAGAGTGGCCAGACATAGATTTGTTCATATGCCATGGTTCGAGCTGTTTTATAATCTAATTTGAAAATAATGTTTTGTTTTTAAATAAGCTACTTTGTTATAGTTTTGTAAATAGATTTACTCAGTTTTGGTTTATGTATATGGTGTATTTAAATGAAATGAAATAATAAATGAATTCAAATTCTTTCTCTTATAGCCAAAAAGAGAAACTTTTAGTAAAACCATAACTCTAGTATTGATGAAAAGTTAACATTTCTTGATTTACTATATCAGTTAGGTTAAGGGGTGTTATAGTTTGTGGTATCAGAGCAGAGGTTTAGATCAGAGCAGAGGTTCGAGCAGTTAGGTTAACATTTCTAAAGACAGAAGAAGGCATATGAATATATCTTAGCTGGAAAACTTGGTCAACTATATATTTATTTGCTTTTATGTTTACTTGATTAGATTTTATTTTATGTTATTGTCATGATTATGCGTTTATTATTGGCTAATGAATGGAATGATATTGGGCAATGCATCTCAAGTTATGGAACCAAAAAGAAAGACAATGGATGATCATGAGGGTAATCATAGTATGGTGAATAATTTGACTGATCTTATTTAACAACAGATTAGAATACATGGTGAATAGATACAATAATTGCTAGATATACAACAAAGAAGCTAAGAATAGAATCAATGACTTCCTCTATTAAAAGCTCGACAAGATACTTCACAAGCTGTGTATGAGAAATATAGAAAGATGGAACCTATTGATTTTAATGGTGTGTCTGATCCCATGGTTGCTGAGGAATAGGTGAAATCTTTGGATACTATCTTTGACTACATGCGATCGATGATGTTGAGAAGGCACTCTATGCAATTTTCTTATTGAAGAATGATGCTAGAACCTGGTGGGAATGAGCTAACCTTGTAGTGAATATGGAAGAGCTAACTTGGGAGAGGTTTAAAATAATCTTTTATGATAAATATTTCATCAGAGATGCTAGTTCGCTCAAAATAAAAGAGTTCTTGGAGTTAAAATAATGAGGGATATCTGTATATGATTATGTGATAAAATTTAAAGAGGATTGCAAGTATGTGTCATACATTGCCAAAGACAACAATGAGAAGATGGATCAATTCTTGAGGGGCCTTAATCTTGAAATTAGAAGAGATATGAGAATGTTCTCAACAATAGAGTTTAGGGAAGTGGTGGATAAAGCTTTGATGGCTGACTTAGATGAAAAAGAGATTCAAAAAAAGCAAGTATTCACTCCTAGAAATTTGAACTAGTGGAAGAAAGGAAATCAAAAATCAAACTAAGGGAATAAAAAGCATCCTAGAGTTGGGCAGACCAAGGAAAAGTCCTAAATGTGCTAAGTGTGGGAAGTATCATTTTAGGGAATGCTTTAGTAGTACTAATTGTTGCTTTAAGTGTAAAAATTCTGGACATAGAGCAAAGGATTGCCCAATAGTGCAAGGGACAGTATATGCAATAACACAAGAACAATCTAATGTGGATGTTTCTATAGTCACAGGTATTACTTTAATTTTTGGGATACCTGCAATTGTATTGATAGATTAAGGATCTACTCATTCATTTGCATCCCGTGCATTTGTGAGAAAATTGGGCATTACACCAGATTTATTAAAAGTAAAGTATAGTGTGATTGTTCCATTCGGGAAAGAAATGGATTTCAACCAAATGTTAAGGGCTTATTCTATTCAAATTAGTGATAGGACTCTCTATGCAGATCTCGTTGTTTTATTGATAGCCAAATTTTGAGGTTATTTTAGGTATAGATTGGCTCACCAAATATCATGTAATAATAGATTGTAACAAGAAAATTGTGATTTTTCAGCTACCTGGGGAAGAACAGTTTTTGTTTAGTGGTACCTCACTTTCACAATCCTTAACAATTATAATTGCTTTGAAAACTCAAAAGATGTTGAATAAAGGTTGTGTTGGATATTTGGCAAGTGTTTTGGACACCTCGATCGAAGCACAATTAAAGTAAGCAAATGTAGATGTGATTCAAGAATTTCTTAAGGTATTTCCAAATGATTTACCAAGATTGTCACCAGATCAAGAGATTGAATTTGTGATTGATATTATGCCAGGAACTACTCCTATTTCTAAAGCACCATACAAAATGGCACCAATAGAATTGAAAGAGTTAAAAGTTCAATTGCAAGAATTGCTTGATGAGGGTTTTATTTGCCCTAGTTATTCTCCTTGGGTAGAACTTATGTTGTTCATGAAAAAAAAGGATGGTACATTACGGTTGTGCATTGTTTATATAGAGTTGAATAAAATAATAATCAAGAATAAGTATCCACTTCCAAGAATAGATGATTTGTTTGATCAATTGCATGGAGCATCAATATTTTCTATGATTGATTTACGCTCTGGGTATCATCAATTGAAGATCATGGAAGAAGACATATAAAAGACTGCATTCCAAACAAGATATGAACATTATGAATTTCTAGTGATGCCTTTTGGTTTAACCAATGCCCCTGTAGCTTTTATGGATCTAATGAATAGGGTGTTGAAGCAATAACTCGATAAATTTGTGATTGTGTTTATTGATGACATACTAATTTATTCATGAAATAAATAAGAGCACAACGAACATTTGAAGATTATGTTGCAAGTTCTTAAGGAAAATGAGTTGTATGTTAAATTCAAGAAGTGAGAATTTTGGCTTGAGCAAGTAGTATTCCTAGGTCATGTAGTATCTAAAAATGGTATTTCTGTTGATTTAGGCAAGGTAAAAGCTGTCATTAAGTGGTCAACACCAACAAATGTATCAAAAGTATGAAGTTTCTTGGGATTAGCAAGGTACTATTGATGATTTGTTCAGGGGTTTTCAAAGATAGCAACTTCATTGACAATGTTGACAAGAAAGAATGTGAAGTTCTTGTGGACTGATGCTTGTGAGAGAAGTTTTCAAGAATTGAAACATAAATTGACTACAACTCCTATTCTTATCATTCCAACAGGAACAAGTGGATTCGTGGTGTATAGGGACGCTTCAAAAAATAGTTTGGGTGTTGTTTTATGTAAAATGGGAAGGTTATTTCCTATGCTTTAAGGTAATTGAAGGAATATGAAAAGAATTATCCAACCCATGATTTGGAACTTGCTGTTGTGGTTTTTACCTTGAAAATTTGGAGACATTATTTATATAATGAGAAGTGTGAGATATACATAGATTATAAGAGTTTGAAGTACTTCTTTACCCAAAAGGAGTTGAATATGAGACAAAGAAGATGGTTAAAACTTGTGAAGGATTATTATTGTGTGATCAACTATCATCCTGGTAAAGCGAATGTGGTTGCAAATGTATTGAGTAATGAACCGTTAGAATTGACTCTTGATTTAGCTTATGAAGAGAAGCTAGCGCAAATTCTAGATCAGAAGGAAAAAGAGTTGAAAACAAAAGGATTCGACTTGTTAAAGTATTATGGAGGAATCATTCTATAGAAGAGGCTACATGGGAAACAGAAGAAGAAATACAAACCACGTATCCAGAATTATTTGGTACGTTAAATTTTGAGGACAAATGTTTTATAAGGATGGAAGATTTGTAATGCCCAATTCTCTCCCACATAGCCAATAATAAGCATCTTGCATGAATATGTGCATTAATCGAATTATGACATACAAATAACATGATTGCACAAACATGAATAATTGTTACTATATGCTCTAGTTATGCTTTAACATGCATTAGTACATGAAATATGATATCAAACTTTTATTTCTTGATTTAACATATTCCTTAAGTGCCTTTTTGTAGTGAAAAACTCGGTATCTCGGTTAAGAAAGATTGATGTGTTGAATGGCCATGAAATGAATTATTCATATTGCTCCATACTTGTTACATTCTAAAATGATTATTTGCCTAAATATTTACTTGAAATATATTACATTTGGCTAAGAACTATAAGTATGCAAAATGGTGCAATTTAATTAGTTGGCTGACTAGGTTGCATGAAATCATTCTGAACCATATTACACTTGATTATAATATCAAAGCATCAATTTTTGTCATCTCCCTAGCCCATAAACGTGGCTTTTTCCATGAGGAGACACCAAACATGATGCAACCAATCATCACCCTCTACTTACCTCTATTTGAAATGTCAAAGAAGTCATTTTAGTCATATTTTCTTGTGGAAGCTTCTAAAAAAGGACCAGCCCTTCTTCTCTAAGTTTCTCCCAAATTTTTGCACTCTCATACTCACAAAAATTGAATTTAATCCATAGAACACAAACTAGAACAAGTTTTTACCCTTTTAAGCTTGAAAACCATTGCTTTTGGAGTTTAATTCCAATTTAATCAAGGTATATTCTTTTTTAATATTTCTTATGATGAATTTATGGTACCTTGGATGGTTACATGTTTTAGTATCTTTTTGTATGATTGAAAACTTATGTGGGTTAAACTTGAAGCCAAAACCAAGCTAGTTAAGTTAGTTTCTAGCAAAATTGATAGTCTTGTGAAATATACTTAATTTACTTGTTTCTATTAATCTTGTAATACTTATATTATGTTGGAAAGTGCTTACAAATAATTGTGAACAATAGCAATTAATTGAATGTTAGAATCAATTTAAGTTAGGACCGAATTTATATCATTTTAATTCGGATTGTGTTCATATTTTGTGGACTGCCCTTATAATTATGTTTGAATTAACAGTTATTTAGTGGTTGTTCTAATGTTTAATGACTTGAATAGTAGTAAAATATGGAATATGCATTATTTTTGAGATCATGTAATTGATATGGAATTATTTACAAAAGATTGAAAAGTGTATGTGATTTTAATTATAATAGATTATGTGATTTATTAAAAATATATTGAAAGGTACATGATTTGATTTTATTAGGCCTTTAACACATTCTATCTTCCAAAGAGATTAACCTTTTCACTTAGCACAAAGTGGACTTGAGGTAAGTTGAAACTTTCATTTGCTGTATCACAAGAATTATATAATGTTATTCATATTTTAATGTGATTTTTATTATTAGTTAAATGATGTAATGTTTGATACATTCAATGTTCATGAAGCATGATACTACTAAGAATACAATGAGGTTTTTTGAAAAGAAAGTATGGTACTTGATTAATAGTCGGGTAGGCAAGGGACGTGAGAAGGACCGGCGGACCTAACAAATGGTGGCAAATACTTGAGGTTGAAAAATCAATATAAGAAAACCACAAACAATGAGACAGAATATGGCTAATACCTGACGTTGAAAGACCAAGTATGGAAATCCCATATTATTTCTCTTATTGGCCAATTATTATAAACAGGTTCCAAAAACCACAGTCTATCGCTATTAGTTAGATACCACACTTCAAGGGTCTTAAAAAATGATGTATGAATGAAAGTTATTAAATTGAATAATGCATTCAATCATTTATGTGATTTAAATGTATGCTATTTGTTATTGCATCAGTTTCACCTTACTGAGCATGTAACTCATTAGATTCCTATGATGCAGGTGGGAATGTACATGTTTAGAGGTTGATTTAGTTTCCAGAGCGGTCAGATAGAGATTTGTTCATATGTCATGCTTCGAGCTGTTTTATAGTCTATTTTGAAAATCCTATTTTGTTTTTAAATAAGTCACTCTATTATAGTTTTGTAAATAGGTGTACTCAGTTTTAGTTTATGTATATGGTATATTTAAATGACATAAAACAACAAATGAATTCAAATTCTTTCTCTTATAGGCAAAAAGGGGAAATTTTAATAAAATCATAACTCTAGTATTGATAAAAAGTTAATATTTCTTAATTTAATTGTATCAGCTTGTCTAGCTTCTGCAATTAAATTAAAGGGTATTGCAAAAGGCGTCGTTGATATTGAAATTGTGTTTAGTGTTACTCACATCTCTATACCAAATCCAGAGAGAGATTATTCTTCTTGAGCTTGGACCTCATTTTTGTCTACTTAAATTATCATTGGACTTGACTATGAAATCAACTTTTTGTGTGGAAGATTTAATTGTTTATCGAGACTTTTTCTAAGTCTAGTATGATTTTTGCATCAACTAGCCATTGAAAATATAGATGCTACATCTCTACAAAAACAATTTATAAAAATAAAATAAAATAAAAAAAACTTTAACAGGATTTAGCTGAAAAGGAGAAAGAGAGGAAAGATGAAAAATCATGCCATTAAATTCAACCAAACTAGAGCCTCATTAATTAATCATATAAATTAATTTAATCAAATTCTTTAATTAATCTTTACATATTTGTACATAATTATTCTCCATTTCAAACTACTTTTGTTTTTGGAGGACTATTAATGACAATGCTATTGTTGCAGAAGAAATAATGCATTATCTTCGTAACAAAAAAAGGACAGAAAAGCTTCATGGCCATTAAAATTACACGATAAAAGCATATGATAGAATAGAATGTTTATGTTTGGTTTTATTTTTTTATGTTATGGGAGAACGTGTTTGAGAAAATATATTGGAGAATATTTATATTAGGGGGAAAAATTTGTATTGAAAGATGTAATGTAAGTTTGGTTATATTATAGAAGAATAAATTGAAAATGAAAAAAGGATGCTAGTTTAATACCAAACATAGGTTTCGCTGGACTTTTGTTCATTGGATTCACCAATGCATTTCAACTTCATCATACTCTGTTTCTTCATGGTTCTCCTTGTGGGCTTTTGCGCCCATCCAGGGTGATTCAACAAGGTGATACTTTATCTCCATTATTATTCGCTACTTTTTCTCAACTACTTTCTAATATTTTTCATTTGGCTACTTTGAATAACAATCTTAAAGGTATTAAAGTCTCAAGGTCTAGATTTAGAATTTCTCACCACCCTGAAGACTGCTTTGACCAATATTGCAACTGGACAGGGCAGCCTACTCATTCTACTAAATATTCAATTCATTTCAATAGACATGTTAATAGTACACTAAAAATTGAGATCAGTGACATTTTCAATTTAAGGATTGCAATCATAAAGGTAAGATATCTTGGAATTCCTTTTTGGAAGCAAAAAACGTAGAAGCAAACAGTTCCAAGAGATTGTGGAAAAAATTGATAAAAGAATAACTGGAGTGTAAAACTCTATCTCAAGTTAGTCATGATACAAAATTTAAGAAAATACTTATAAGGCTAAGTATTTAAGGCATGAACCTTTTCTGGATTATGATACACATGTTCGAATAGCTTCATGGGTTTGGAATGACAGTAGACAAAAAAAAAGAAATGATTGATTCGGGAGAATGTTTTTAATATGGGGATGGTTTTCATAATCATGTTTGTTAAGATCCTTAGATTACATTGAAAAAATTTAACCCTCCCATGGAGTTTAAAGATCATACCACAATCAATCTTGTTAAAGATTTATTTTGTTTCCAGTCTAAAATGTGCTTACTTGAGTGACCGGTTCAACTGTTTGGATAAGGTGATTTTTAAAAAAAGTGATGCCAAAGAAGTTGTCAATGGCATGTTAGGGGATAGTATTGATTATATTGCCCTTAAGTAGTTGATGCGTATTCAAGTCATGCCACATACATTGCTAAGAGAAGAGCTAAACGAACCTTTAAATATATTAGCCGGTTTGGTAATGGTTTGGCGCACAATTTGACCCAATGGAATGGATATGTAAAATTTTCATAAGTAATAGGAGCTGGAAATAAAAAAATATCCTTTTCATGCCGAAAATATTAGGGATAATTTTTAAAATGTATTGAAAGCTCTTCAATTAGCAAAACCTCATGTTAAGAGAGGAGTACCAAGGCATTGTTCACACAAACTTCTGTTTTTGAACAAGTGCTAGTTTATAAAAAAATTGCATATTTTGATACATATCTGTATCAAATCCTTTATACTTTTTTTACTTTATTCTTGTTAATATTATAGTTTTACTAATATTTTATTTTAGGGAATCAATAATAAAAAAAGTCAAAATAAAATCGAAGAAGACAACACGTTTCGTAAGCAAGTTGGGAGATAATTCATTGGATCAAATAAGCATCACAATTAGAAGAAAATGACTATTTTGCCTAAGTCCATCATGTGTAAATCAAAATATATGTAAGAAATCACTTTATGTGTAAGTAATTGTTGGGCTTGCATTAAATTCAAAATAAGTATGTTTCGAGACTTGTGCAATTTTTGTATTTTGGATATATAACTCCATACTCAAAATTTTTATGGACCTGAGTCTTACTTCATTTGAAAATAAAGATATAAAACTATAATTTTGTTGTTGGAAACTTAGCCCAATTCAACCTTGATTATAGCAGAAAATTCGTTCAAGTGTGTATATTGGAAAAGATCTAGCTATCCTGACACATCTTCTTAAATCAATTATAACTTTCTCCTTAGTAGTTGGAATTAGGTGATTTAATTTGAAAAATTTACAACTTTCTTGTTGATCGCTATTCCAAATTCAGCTGATTACATGGAGAAAAATGTATAACAAAATTTGGATTTTAAAAAAAAAAAATGAATTTAGAGCACATTTGAAGTTAATTTAGAGTGCATTTGGAGTGAATTTGGATATGCCAATTTAGACAATCATTTACTATAAAAATAGGGGCTTTTAGATGGCCTTCAATACACAAAAAATCCTCAGAGGGGAAAATAAAGTTTTATTGTTGTCTTTATTTAGGTTAAGTTTTCTAGTAGTAATAGAAATGTATTCTCCAGTTTTTTTTTTCTATTTTTAGTCTTTTCTACTTTTATGAATTCTTTCTAAATTTCATTTAACTAAGAATAAAGGGTGAACCTCTTGATGAAGGAAGAGGAACAGTTATAAAGGTGCATAATGTTCAGGTTGTATTGTATTATTATTTAATTTTTGATTGAAACCCTCTTTATTTTGTGATGATTCTTGATTTATGTATCTCTAATGACACAACAAATACTTAGGTTCATTTTGCTTATTGTATGGTTCTACCCCAACGACTGATAATGTGAAATATTGATTTATTGTAGACAAAGGTGTGCATAAATATTTGATCCCATAAATAAGTGTTGGCATTAAAACTTTTCTTATTTTATGATGATTCTTGATTTATATATCTGCAATGGCATAATAAATACTTGGGTTCATTTAGCTTATTGTACGGTTCTACCCCACCAACTGCTAACGTGAAACCCTTGATTTATTGTATATAAATGTGTGCATAAATACTTGATCCCATGGATTTGTAAACAACAAAACAATATCACAATTACCTTAATGCATGATTTATTGAATAATATCTTACCATTATAACCTTCATTATGTATGGATTCTAATAGTAGTAGTTAAAAGAGGTAAATAGATTAAATAATCATTCCTCTATCTAAAACTTAAGAGCGAATTCCTAATTCTCAGTATTTTTATTGCTTTAATTTCTTATTTATAGCCTAAATTTTTCTATATGTTCTATACCACATAAAACCCTTCATTTAAGAAATATAACTTTGAAAACTTCAAACAATTTTCCTGTTGACACAACTTGCAGTTAGGTTTGAAACTTTAAAGTTGTAGCAAGTTTTTAGCGTTGTTGTCTAGGAACGCAAGGTAAGAATTCAAGTTTTTAAATATCTTTCATTTGTAAATATTGTGCAATTATATATTCATATGGTATCGTAGTCATAATTCTAGTCATTTGGTTAGAAATAACTCTAAAACTTTAGAAATTTATTTGAGTCGCCTCCATACACTTCTACCATGGGTAAAGCTAAAAGTGTTCAAGATGAAAATGAGAATCAACAGGTGTGTACCGTGCGTTATTATTTGCAACCTCCTCAAAATTCTTTTTCCTCTTGTTTCTTTTTTCTTCTCAATGCAAATAACTTTTGATTCAAGTTAGGTATGATCCCTTTACTTCCTAATTTCCATGGTTTAGACTCTAAAAAAACATTACTTGCATCTGAAAGAATTTGATGAAATATGTGCCACTTTTGAACATCAAACTTGTATAAATGAGATTCTTAAGCCCAAATTATTTCATTTTTCTTTAAAAGATAAAGCAAAAACTTGGCTTAACTCTTTAAAACTTAGGTTAGTTGGCATTTGCAAGAAATGCAAGCTGAATTTTTGAAAAAGTTCTTTCCAACTCATAAAACTAACACTTTGAAAAGACAAATCCAAATTTTTTCTCAAAATTCTAAAGAAGCTTTCTTTCAATGTTGGAAAAGATTTAAAGATTTGTTAAATTCATGCCTACATTATGGTTTTGAAAAATAGTGCTTAATTAGTTTTTTTTGTGAAGGTTTAACTCCTGAAATAAAATAATTTATTGAACAATGTGTAATAGTGAGTTTCTTAATAAAGAACCTAATAAATCCTTAGAATATCTAGAACATTTGGCAGAAAACTCTCAATCATGGCATAATGTTAATTCTTCCAAATGTTCTAGATTTAATCTTGTTAATAGTAATAAGAAAACTATTATCTTAGTTAAGAAGATGATCTAAATGTTAGGATTGCTCGTTTAACAAGAAAAAATGAGGCAATGGAACTTATAAAAATAAAAGAAATCAGATCTGTATAAGATGAAGAAGTTTGTAGCATTTGTGAGACACTCCACTAATGGATATCCAAATATTCTAGTACAAGCAAATACCATGAATACATTCAAAAAGCTCTTTTATTCTTCATACTCTGAAACTTACACTCTACAATGGAGAAATCATCCCAATTTTAGTTAGCAAGATGAGAACCATGCCCAACTGCTACATTCATAAAAGCCACCAAACTTTTCTTCTTATCTATCTCCACATACAAAATCTCTTGGGAAAACTTTGCAAGCATTCATACATAGACAAACAAACATCAATAACAGAACTTCACAAGTCATCAACGAGATCAAAAGCACACTTTCGACACTGACAGCTTCTTTGCATATTCATGAAAAAGGTAAATTTCTTGCTCAACCTCAACCTAATCCTTCCACTTAGTGTCATGTTTCTTCTTCAGGTGAAATTCAATCAAGGAGGCTAATTCTGTCACAACTCTTCATAATGGAAAAGTTATTGATAATACTATTCATCCCAAGGAGAAAGTTTTTAATCCACCTTCAGAAATGAAGAGTGAAAATAGTCTTCATGATGAAAGTAAGTTTAACAAATACTCATGATGAAAAGTGAGTTTGAAAATAATGAAAAAGAAAAATACTCACCTTTAGCTCATTTTCCTCAAAGAGTGCAACCGAATCAAAAGTTGAACTCAAATGCTGAAATTTTTAAAGTTTTTAAACTAGTCAATATTAATATCCCATTGTTGGATGCAATCAAGCAAGTTCCACCTTATACCAATTTTTTTAAATATTTTTGTACAATAAAAAGAAAACATGTACAAAAGAAGGTATTTTTAACTAAATGTATTAGCTCAATCATTCAACAATTCACTGCACCTAAGTATAAAGATTTAGGTTGTCCAATCACCATAGGAAACACTAGAATAGAGCATGCTTTGCTTGATCTTGGTGTTACTGTAAATCTTCTACCTTTCTCAGTTTATGAACAGTTTGGTTTGGGAGAACTTAAAACAACTTCTGTTATACTCCAACTAGCTGACCATTTGATTAAAGATTCAAAGAGAATAGTAGAAGATGTGTTGTTATAAATTGATAATTTTTACTTTCTAGTGGATTTCATTGTTTTGGACACAGAGTTTGTTGCACATGCGCATATACAAATTTCTATCATTTTTTGTTGTCCTTTTCTTAAAACTTCAAATGCTTTGATTAAATTGTAGGAATGGTATTCTGAAGCTATCTTTTAAAAATATGACTTGGGAACTAAATGTATTTAATGTTTGTAAGCAACCTGCAGATGATGTCGAAGTACAGGAAGTGGATTCAATTGAAGAACTTGTTCATGAATATTTAACTTTGACTAATTCCTTTGATCCTCTGGAAACTTATTTTGAAAGTGAAAGTATTTGTAAAAAGACACACTTTAATACTCTTTTTGAATTTTTGCTGGTACAAAAAAATTATTTTTGGAAGCTAAGGTTTGAAAAACTTTTATTATCAATAGTACAATCTGTTCCATCAAGTATTCAAGCTCCCGTGATTGATTTGAAACCTTTGCCATTTGATTTGAAATACTCTTATTTGGATGAGAAACTTTCCTAGTAATAATTTTTTCTAAACTTGATGCACCCCAAGAAGGTAAATTTATCAAAATTCCAAAAATACATAAGAATGCTTTAGGATGAACCATTTCTGACATTAAAGGTATTAGTCCTTTAATTTGCACAAATAACATCTATCTAGAGGAAAATGCTAAACCTTCTAGAGAAATGCAATGAAGGCTAAATCCTAATATGAAAAAAGTAGTGAGAAATAAAGTCATTAAACTCTTAGATAAAAGAATCATTTATCATTTTTCTGGCAGTAAATAAGTAAGTCCTACTCAAGTTGTACCAAAAAAGTTTGTAGTTACTGTAGTCAAGAATGAGAATAATGAATTAATTACAATTAGAACTGTAATAAAAAATAGAAGGTTTTTCCACTTGCAAGTTCAACTATATTTATGTCTTTTATGGAACTAATCCAGAAAAAATGGCGAGTTTATAGGGGCAACCAATAACCTTGGTATAACTTTAGCATGAAGAAAAATTCATTTAGTGTATGGGGGAGGCAGTCTGGGATTAATGAGGAGTGTTGCTATTTCTGCTCATGTAGGAAGAGTTAAAGTTTTAGAAGTTATCCTAAAATCTTTAACAGTACATAATATTACAGGTATGATCATTGGAGATGAGCTAAAAATATCATATATTCAGGACAGAATGCTTAACATGTTAAATAATATGGATGCATTCATCACTCTACCTAGCGGTTTTGGTACACTAGAAGAATTATTCCAAGTTGTCTCTTAAGCACAACTCAACATTACTAGAAACCTGTAAGTATTCTTAATGTTAATAATTTATTTGATGGTTTGCTATCTTTTGTAGATCATGATGTAGAAAAATATTTTATTTCACCATCTGCGAGACGAATTCTTGTTTCTGCTCCAACACCTGACCAACTAATTGATTAACTTCTAGCATATGTGTTAGAACTTGATCCAACATTGGCTCATGTGGATTGGTCCAACAAGGATAATGGTCAACTTGTGATTTTTTATCATTAATGATTTCAACTAATAATGAACATATTGTGTTGTTTCAGGTTATTTTCCAATAAGTCACATTCAGGTAATATATTCTAAAGTCTATTTTCCTATCTATTTTTTATATTGGGGATAACGTCTCAATTAGGTTGGGGGAGGGGATAATTGATATTATGTCTTGTGTATTTAATGTATATTTTTATAGTATTTTTAAAAATAAAAAATAAAAAAAAAACTTAATTGTGTTTTCTTTTGGGTCTATTGAAACAATGGAAAAAGGTGGTAGAGTAAAAGGTAACTGTAACACTCTTGAGACGCACCCCTATTTTTTTTACATAACATGGCAAGTTTGTAAAGTTTTGAACAAAAATTTATGAATTGTTGATTTTTTTGAGTCGTAGATGTTCTTCCAATTTTAATGATTAAAATTAAGCATGGATAATATGTCTTGATTGATGATGGGTGTTATTTTTTGACTTTGATGTTGTTCTTTGGTTAATATATTTTTGTAATAATTATACTCAATTTTTTTTGCACAAATAGTTATGTTATTTGATGTGGAGACAAGCATGTCAAAATAGGTAGTTCTTATACCCTAGCTTTAATCATCATTTGGATTTTTGATATGAAGGGATTGAGTTTTAGAACTTTTTCTTTTGGTCTGTCGAGGCAAACAACTGATTGAACACCACTTGAAAAATGATTAAGGTATTAGGTTTTCTAGCACCATGGCCAAATCAACTTGTTCCCCATGTGATGTTCCAAAAGAACATCCTCCATAGTGAGCCACTTTGAGTCTTTCAGTAAACAATTATTTTTTTGGTAACCATATCTTCTTATCTAGGTAAATACACTGGTATTCTACCCTTGTTCTAAAAATGATTTAGAATTTAAGAAACATTCCATTACAAGGTGAGCTTGCAAAAAAAAAAAAAAAATTAGGTTGGAATAGAATATAAGTGTGGAGGAGTTTCTCTTCTAAAAAAAATAAAATAAAATTGCAAAGTGTTAAAAATATTACGAGTTGCAAGTAAAAATGAGATGTTGCAAAAATTAGTAAGAATAATGAAAAAGGATCTAATTCAATAACAATTGGCCCTAGTATCGAAATTCGTGGAGTGTGAGAATTTTTTATTGATAAACTCTATGTCTCTAATCTCATGAAGTTTTTAGAACATTTGTTGCATCCTATCCTTTTATTTCTTAGCCACATCACTACCCTTTGGTCCCATTATAACCTTTGTTAAAGTCCTTTTGATTTCGTGTGGTGTCTTCGGTGTAGTAGATATTTGTACCAAAAGAAAGAGCCTATGATGTTTAACTTTTCCATTACAAATTGGTGATGATTTTTGTGAGGTTCTATGGGTTTCATCAATGTTGACATTAACTATTTACACACACACTTGAGTATGCTTATTGTAAAAATGTATTGACTTTTGAATAACTAAGGGTTAGATTCAACACTTGTTTGATTTCATTTCCATATTACTTTGTTGCTTCCTGACAATAATGATTGGAACATAAGTGTTTGTAGCTATCACTACTAGAAACTCTCACGAGAGTATAACTCATCCTCTATGGGCCACCTAGATTTAAAGACTTGTTGCATATGCTAAATACAATCATGATTTTCTAAAAAACTGGATTAATTGAGGTTTATTTTAAGTTTGCTCAAGAACGAGCAAGGACTAAATGTGGGAGAATTTGATAACTGCATATTTTAATATATTTTTCGATCAAATCCTTTATACTTTTCTTACTTTATTCTTATTAATATTATACTTTTATTAATATTTTGTATTAGAGAATCAATGAACAAAAATAGATAAAAAACAGGCAAAATAAATTCGAAGAAAAAAATACGTTTCGTGAGCAAGTTGGGATATAATATTTATTGGATCAAAAAAATATCACAATTAGAACAAAAAGGTTATTTTTGCCTAAATTCATCATGTGTAGATCAAAATATATATAAGAAATCACTTGTACTTTGCAAGTGATTGTTGGCTTGTATTAAATTCAAAATAAACATGTTTTCAAACTTGTACAGTTTTTGTATCTTTGGCATAACTCCATGCTCAAAAGTCCTATAGACCTAAGTTTTACTTCATCTAAGCCCAAGAAATAGAGCTACAACTTTGTTGTTAGAAGCTCAACCCAATGCAACCTTGATTAAAGCAAAAAATTCGTCCAATTGTGTGCATTGTAAATGATCTATTTATGCTGACATGTCTTTTTAAATTAAGCATAACTCTTTCTCTATTAGTTGGAATTAGGTGATTTGAGTAGGAAAATGAAGCTAACAGATATATATACAACTTTTATATTGATCACATTTTTAAATTCAATTGATTGCATAGAGACAAATATATGACAAAATTCAGATATGAGAATAAAATATGAATTTAGAGCAAATTTAAAGTTAATTTAGAGTGCATTCGGATATGCAAATTTAGGCACTCTTCTACTATAAATAGGGGCTCTTAGATGGCATTCAACATATATAAAAACTTGGAGGGGGGAAAATATTTTATGATTGTCTTTCTTTAGGCTAAGTTTTCTAGTAGTAATAGAAATGTATTCTCTAGTTTTTCTTCTATTATTAGTCTTCTCTCCTTTTATTATATTTTTTTAAATTTCATTTAGCTGAGGAGAAAAGGTTAGCCTCTTGATGGAGGAAGAGAAATGGTTATAAAGGTGTATAATGTTCAGGTATATTGTATTAGTATTTAATTTTTGAATAAAACCCTCATTGTTTTGTGGTGATTCTTGATTTATGTATCTTCGATGGTACAACAAATACTTGAGTTCATTTAGCTTATTATATGGTTCTACCACACCGACTGCTAATATGAAATTTTGATTTGTTGTAGACAAAGGCGTGCATAAATAATTGATCCCATAAATAAGTGTTGGCATTAAACTTTCGTTGTTTTATGGTGATTTTATATTTATGTATCTCCAATGGAAAAATAAATTCTTGGGTTCATTTAGCTTATTGTACGACTCTACCCCACCGGCTGCTAATGTGAAAACTTGATTTGTTATAGACAAAGGTGTGTATATATATTTGATTCCATGAATAAGTGTTAGCGTTAAAACTATTCTTATTTTATGGTGATTCTTGATTTATATATCTCAAATGGCACAATAAATGTATGGGTTCATTTAGCTTATTATAAGGTTTTAAGACTGACTGCTAATGTGAAACATTGATTTGTTATAGACCTTTGTGTATAAATACTTGATCCCATAAATAAGTATTGGTGTTAAGAGATAATTTGCAAATAGTAAGATAATATGATGATTATTTTAATGCATAAGCTATTTAATAACAACTTTCTATTGAAAACTTCATTATGTATGGATTCCAATAGTGGTATTTAAAAGATGTAAAAAGAATAAATAATCATTCCTCTATCCAAAACTCAAGTGCAAATCCCTAATTCTTAATACTTCTATTACTTTGATTTCTTAGTTATAACATAAAGTTTTGTTTATATTCTAAACCTCATAAAGCCCTTATTTTAAGAAATATAATTCTGAAACTTCAAACAACTTCATTGTTATTACTTGACACAATATGCACTTGGATTTGCAACTTTAAAGTGGTAGCAAAAAAGTTAAAAAAAGTGATAAAAATCTAAAGTGGAGGGTTTTTGTAAAAACTGTTGAACATTGGAAATAAGTTGAAAAGTAGTGTTGGTAATAGACTATGAATCTTTCTATATATTAGTTTATTAATCAACTAATGTAATTTGTGTATTTAAACACAAACTTACATTAGTTTTGGTTGTTAATTTTCATGGAAAACCTTCAGAGATTAAGGGTAATAGATAATGTCTCCAATGTTCATTCAATTTGTGATCACGATTCGAGCTTCACATCAACCTAGAGATTTAAGAATGTTCCAGACTATAGCGGAACAACGCATTGAACGTTATTCAGGAGAAGGAGGTGAGTTCTCAAGAGAGAACACTTTGCTGTTTGATGGTGGTCAAAGTTGAAGGGAGCTTAACGAGGTAGATTCAAGTCATGGGGATCTCACAAACAAGTCCACCAATGAAGCAATACAAGAACAAAATCAAAGTAAAAAAGGAGTCTTTAGTTTTATTTTTATAAGTTTAATTATCGTATTTAAACCTTTACTGATAGTGGAATATTTTTTCTCTAGGCGTGGCCTTTAGAAGTAGGATATTTGATATCCAAATCTCATTAAAATTACTGGTGTTAATTCTAATTTTACACTGTGCCTTTAGTTTCATGTTCGAAGTTATATTATAACATTAATTGGAACATAAAAAATTTGGTAAACTTATTAACTTGGTTAATTAAAACGGCAACAGATTCTAACTGAATATGCTCATTCTTTCACAATTTACCTTAGGTATTTCTTGGAAATCTATGGAAAGATAAATGTATAGAACGTGGTTAGACTTTATGATTTATTAGTGTCTATTAGTTCTGATGTAGATTTAAGGTTTTTGTCCACTTCCTAGAAGATCTTACATTAGGTATTGGGAACAAAATTATATTTTAGAATTATGATCATCCATGCATCAATGGGCAATCAGAACAATCAAATTAGACTTTGCAAGATATGCTTAGAGCTTGTGCATTTGATTGTTGATGTCAATTGAGAAAAAATTTCCTTGGGTGGAATTTCTTATAACAATAGTGATAAAGCTACTTAGGATAGTTCTCTATGAGGCATTGAATGATAAAAAATATAGGTCATCATTTTATTAGAATGAATTTGGTGTTCTCTTAGGCTGAATATGATTTGGGAAATGATAGAAGTGGTAGAACAAATTGCCAATATATGGAAACTAGTTAGAGGTGGCCATAGAGTTATGTAGATTAAAGAGGAATATCATTGAAATTTATGATAGGTGATCAGATTTTTGAAGGTGTCTCCAATGAAATGGATTATGCAGCTTGGGCAGAAAAAAAATTTGGGGATGTTACATACAAACTTGATCCTAGGTACATTAATTTATTTGCATTACTGAGACAATTGGGGAAATTACCTATAAACTCGACCTCTCTGCATCAATGTCTTGAGTTAACAATGTGTTTCATGTGTTCATTTTAAGGAAGTGTATCATGAATCTATTTCATCTACTGAAGAAGGAATCAATAGAACTAAATTGAGGTCAGAGATATGAAGAAAGACCTATAGAGATTTTAGTAAGGGATGTAAAGCAAATTCAAAATGAGAATATCTCATTAGTTAAAGTACTAAGGAGAAGTCAATCAATAGAAGAAGTTACTTGGGAAAGGAAGCATAAAATGATAATTAAATATCTAGAGCTTTTTGGTAAGTAAAATTTCGAGGATGGAATTTTTATAAGGAGGGGAGGATGTAATAGCTAAGCCTTTCACTACTCACTTGGAAATTGTACTATGATTGAAAGGTCATATTAAAATATTCATTTATGTATAAGATTATATAATTTTTACTATAGACAATTATTCAGGAATCGGGTGACAATCAGGTAAGAAATTAAATGAACGGCTAGAAAATTTACTTATGAATTATCTATGGGATCATGTGGTAATTAAAATAGAATGCAATAAAATTAATTTGTAGTAAGATACATCTGATCTAGGCTTGAAAGATGGGTGAAAGGTCAAATTTATACCACAACTTATCACCTCATGCTTGCTACCAAGCTTAAGCAAGCACCTCAAGTGCCACCTCAAGCTTTCCTTCACACTTAAGGCACGACCAGACCTTTATTTCAGCCATTTTCATCTTTCAAACACACATCTTAAGGTATCCACATGCTCCAAATTGATTCCAAGTTGAAATAAAAGCAAGACAAGCAAAGGAGAAGTGATTACTATCAAGTTTAACCTCAAAATTTGCATAGGTAACACTTACCTATGGTTTTTCCTTTAGTTTTCAGATTATTCTGAATGGGCTTACTGTGTATTAATCTTTCAATATCTCTTATAAAAGTGTTAGAAAATTTTCAGTTAGACTTTGGTGCACAAAGAAAGGGTTTTGGATGACAAACACTTAATAGGAAATACTTATCGCAGAAACTGTCACGTTTCTATTTTCTTATGTATTAGGCTTCAAAAGTGTATGGTATGTTGAATAAAACCTTTAAGTATCATCATATACATGTTCATATATGAGTTAAGAGTATTGAAATAAATTTTCATTGGTTTGAAATTGAAATAGGGCATGATATTGAAGAGATGCTCAAAACTGTCACCATCAAATTTCAAATTATATCTTGTGTGAAGGGGACTAGTTTTGCAGTAGTAAATCCATTAGATTTGGCAAGACTATAACCTAGTTGTCTCTGTGTATATGTTATTTAAGTGTAGTAAAAATTTGAAAGTGATTGAATATATGTAAGGGTGCCAAAACCATTAATGTCATGAAGTACGCAAAACTGTCACGGTAGGAAAAATTTGTTTCAGTATGCTGTGAAGGGAGCTGAACTTAGAAAGTTATATCCGTGAGTTTTAGCCATTATATA
This sequence comes from Paulownia fortunei, assembly GCA_019321725.1. Taxonomy (NCBI): domain Eukaryota; kingdom Viridiplantae; phylum Streptophyta; class Magnoliopsida; order Lamiales; family Paulowniaceae; genus Paulownia; species Paulownia fortunei. The sequence continues at coordinate 15,416,345 of CM033111.1, read as the reverse complement.
ACATGGTTACATTTTTTTTATGTTATCTAAGTGTGATAAAAATTGGGCAATGAATGAATATGTGTATTGGTGTCAAAATCATCATGCAAATTAATGTGACAGCAAAAACATATGAAATTCTGAATCTATCCCATTTGGTTTAACATATTCGAACACAAATGTGGTGCATTTGATCCCTAACATTTAGGGGGATTCTGTAAGAGTTATAATACATCAATTAAATGAGGTTAGTATACATTTAAGATGTGGAACAAAGATGTGTAAAAGGTTGTATTCGGTCATAGTTTCTAAATGGTAAGGTTGTTTAGTTAAATTAAGATTCAAGATCTTTATACTACATTAGGTATAATGAACTTGTAAATTGAGGATGGTGATTAATATCTTGTATTTTTATAGATTTTTTCACATCAAGTATTGGGGAGTAATACTTAAGAAACCTAGAAGTAACACACAACTGATCAAAGGTAAGTAAAGATTCATTTGCAACTATAATGCATAGATATAGTAAATGTGTGATTTATATGTAATATCATAGATCATATGTGCATGGCAGAGGGCACGCACTACTGTCATTTATGTCCATTGAGCATACATATATGGGCATTGGCACATGTATGCATCATATACGAGCGTTGTGATAAATCTTGCATTACATGGCATGATTCTAAGAAAAAAAAATATTTTTGCTAACTGCTACTAGTGCACCGAAGCATGCATGGATTTACAGGTTTGCATGTATGGATTTGCATGCTTATAAGTATACATGGATTTACATGCTTATATGATTGTTGGCCATTGGCTTATGGCGGTTTGCAGAGCTCTTTTTCGGTACATGAAATAGTAGCATTGGTTAGGGGCCCAAGAAATAAATGATTTTGAGAGAAATATTTTCATGCATGGAATTGCAATGTGGACATAGCATTTTGAGATACATGACTTGATATTTTGGATTATTCTTTGACATGCATAATCTTTACTTGCTAAGTGTTAGCTCATATAGTTTATGCATTGTAGGTGAGTCTTGTGATACTTGATACCATGGACTTACTGGGCAAGTCGTTTTGGGCATATTCTAATTTTTACAATCATTATTATTATGTAAATTGTTGTCTATATGTAAAGGGTTACAAAATACAAAATGTCCTTACTTCTTCTGAAAGTATAGACTATTATTTTAATTTTTGAGTCTATCGTATTATAATTTTGGGATGCCGTGTCTTATATAACTCCTGAAATTTTATAGTAAATAAGTTTGAAAATAACATGACTATGATGGGTGTTGTGTTTTTATATAAATGATGATTTTTCTATATACAGAGTTATATGTGAGAAAATATTTTACTGTTTTCTCAAAGTGCTATATTTGACAAAATATATATATATATATATACACACACATGCACACTCATGTACTACCTTGTCAAAATTATTGTTATATCAATATCTATATTTAGTGTTGGGGGGTGTTACAACTAGGATGATGATACAACTAGGATGAGAGCCTTCATCAAATCAATTAATAAGAAGGCATGTAGATCTATTATTTCTAGTTGGAATCCACCTTTTATGGAGAATAAGAAAAAGAAGGTCATTCTCAAACTTGAAGATCTGTGGACAACTACTAATAATGAACTTCTAAGCAACAATTCCAAAGTACTAAATGCTATCTTTTGTGCTATTGACTCCAATCAATTCAAGCTAATTGCAACTTGTGAAAATGCCAAGGAAGCATGGGACGTACTTGAAGTAGCCTATGAAGGAACTGCATCTATCACATTTTCAAAGCTACAAATGTTGGCTTCTTGATTTGAGGATCTCAGAATGCTGGACAACGAGACCATAGCTGATTTCAATACTAAACTTTGTGATATTGCGAATGAGGCTCGTGCCTTGGGGAAAAATTATACGAACACAAAGCTGGAGAGAAAGATGTTAAGGTCCTTGCTTGAGAAATTTGCTCACAAAGTAACAACCATTGAAGAGGCCAAGGATGCTACCAAAATGCATTTGGTTGAATTGATGGGCTCATTGCAGACTTTTGAAATGAATCTCAATCAGAACAAAAGAATGAAAGACAAAGGAATTGCATTGCAAGCTAAAGTACAATGATAAGATGATGATGTTCAATTTTATATTCCTGACATGACTATTCAAATGGTTCTACTTTCCAAAAAATTTGGACAGTTCTTGAAAAAAATGAATTTAAAAAATCAAAAATCCAAAGCAGGTAAGAGTTTTAATATTTCCAAAAATAAAAGTGCTTCTAATCTCTCTTCTTCTTCTAATGACAGGAAAGATAAGCGCATTCAATGTAGAGAATATGAAGGTTATGGGCATATCCAATCTGAACTTGTTAACACACTCAAGAATAAGGAAAGATCACTCAACATTACACGAAGTGACGTTGAATCACATGACACTCAAGAGGAAGATGATGATGCTGTAAGCAATCATGTGTCCCTGAGTTCTACCACAAAGCAGGACATAATTATTCCATCTGTGAATTGTTATGTTACAAGTCATGTTGGAACACAAGATGGAACATCTCATATTTTTTATGCCAGTACTGATACTATATCAAAAGGTAAAGAAAAGTTGTTCAAAATTTTCCTAAAGATAATGATTTTGAGTGCACTAGTGATGGTGATGAGATAGGTGATGAGGACATTTAAGCAATGTACAAACTGATGTACCAAAAATGGCTTGAAGTTTGTAAGATGAACAAATCATTAGATAGACAAGTTGTTAAGCTCTCGTATCAGAAAATTGAGTCACAACATGAGTTAGACCAATCCAAACTACAAATTGCTGAAAAAGATAAGTTGCTCAATGACGCTCTTGTTGAGCTAGAAAGCACCAAAGCTTCGTTGTCTAGAATGAATAATGGTAAAGCCAAATTTGATGAGATTCTCTCTAACGAACAAGTTGGAGGAAATCACCAAGGTAATGGTTATACTGGTAAGTGTTCGTACACAGAGAAGGATCCTAAATCAAAGATTGAATTTGTGAAAATAATTGAAGCAAAACCCTCCACCTTTGATTTTAGTAAGAAAAATGTTTTTCAAAAGCTTTGGCTAAAAAGGTTTGTACCAATTTGTCATTATTGTCACAGTCCTAGTCATATACATCCTAAGTGTTTCAAATTGAAAAAGAACTTGTGGAATGAAAAGCATGTTATAACATTATTTTCTAGAAAGTTTGAACGTGGGCCAAATTTTGTTCCTAAATGTACTCCAAAGTTCAATATTGATCTGAAAAATAATTTTCCACGAAGAATTTGGGTTAGAAAATATGATCTTAGGTATAATATTACTAACATATCTTTGAAAGTTTCAACTAGTGATTCTTGGTACTTTGACAGTTATTGTTCTAGGCACATGACTAGGAACAAATACAACCTATCAAACTTTCAAAGTATTGAGAAAGGTTATATGACTTTTAGGGATGGTGTGCATGGATGGATTCTTGCTACAGGGACTTCAGATGTTAAAAGGCTTATCCAGGCTAAAAAATATGTCGTTAATTGAAGAAATTAAGGCCAACTTGATTAGTATTAGTCAATTATGTGACCAAAATCTATTTGTTCATTTTACAAAAAGATTTGTGTCAAGTTTTTGATAATACTAACAATTGTGTTTTGATAGGTAAGAGGTTGTTTGATAATTGCCATATGTTAGAACATCAAATATCCTCTTTAAACATTATACAGAACGAGACTGAAATTTGGCACTAGAAACTCGGGCACTTAAATTTTAAGACTTTGGCTAAACTTATGAGTGGAGGTGTAGTTCTGGGAATACCAAAATTGAGTAAGAAAAAGAATGGTGTTTGTGGTCCTTGCTGATTGAGCAAACAGAAACGTGATTCCCATCCCATGTTCCAACATGTAAGTACAACATGAAATCTGAAACTTCTACATATGGATCTGATGGGTCCTATGCAGGTTGAAAGCATTGGTGGTAAGATATACATATTTATCTATGTATATGATTTTTCTAGGTATACTTAGGTTGACTTTTTGAAAGAGAAATTTGATACTTTTCACGTCTTCAAGAAACTTTGTGCAAAACTAAAAACTAAGAGAAATAGTAAAATTGCTCAAATAGTTAGGATTTGTAGTGACCATGGGAATGAATTTGAAAACACTGTCTTTGCTGATTATTGTGGTAAGTATGGAATAACTCATTAACTTTCAGCCCCCAAGACTCTTTAACAGAATGGTGTGGTTGAGATGAAGTATAGGACTTTGCAAAAAAAGGCTCAAGTTATACTCAATTCCAAGAAGTTAAATCAAATGTTGTGGGCTAAAACCATTAGTACTGCTTGTTACAGAGTTCACTTGAGACATGGTACTGGTACGACTCCTTATGAACTCTGGAAATCATTTTTCAAAGAGGAGAAAACTGACAGTCTTAGTGAGAAAGCAAATAAAACACTGGCTTCTGCAAAAATAAAGAAAACTAAAGAATAGAATGTTCACTTTGATGTTCCACCCATTGTTCTAGATCATATGATAACATCGGATGCAACAGATAATTCTGATGAGACAGATTCACCCAAAAGGGATCCATCTACCAAAATTCAAAAGAATCATCCTTTAAATCATGTAATTGGGACCCTTATTGATGGGATGAAAGTAAGGCAAAAGCTTAAACTCAAATATAGAGACATGGTGAGGTACGTATGCTATACTTCTTCTATTGAACCAAAAAATATCAATGAAGCTTTGAAAGATGAATTTTGGGTCAATGCTATACAAGAGAAGTTAGGTCCATTTGATAGGAGTGATATATGGACTATAGTCCCTAAGCCTAAAGATTCTAATGTAATAGGTACCAAATGGATCTTTAAGAATAAAACTGATGATTTTGGGAATATTACAAGGAATAAAACTAGGTTGGTTGGTTGCACAAGGTTACACACAAATTGAGAGAATCGATTTTGATAAAATCTTTACCCCCGTAGCTAGGTTAGAGTTAGTTAGGTTACTTTTGGATATTACATTCTTGATGAATTTCAAATTGTACAAAATGGATGTCAAAAGTCCATTTTTAAATGGGTTTTTGAATAACAAAGTCTATGTTGAATAACATAAGGATTTTGAGGATCCACATCATTCTCGCTATGTGTATAAATTGAAAAAGGCCTTGTGTGAACTAAATAAGCTCGTAAAGCTTGGTATGAGAGTTTGACAAATGTTTTGGTTAATGAGGGCTATAAGAGAAGGGGAGATGATAAAACTTTGTTCATTAAGTCTTCGAACACAAGTTTGATCATAGCACATATTTATGTGGATAACAGTTTATGGGTCAACCTCTAAGCATAATATTGATGAGTTTGTTGAACAAATTTCTAAGGAGTTTGAGATAAGTATGGTTGGTGAGTTAAATTACTTTCTAGGATTACAAATCAAACAACTTTATGATGTCATTTTTATCTCTCAAAGTAAATATGCTTTTAACTTAGTAAATAAATTTAGATTAGAAAACACCAAACACATTAAAACTCCTATAGGCACAAATGACAGGTTGTCCAAAGATGATGTTGGAACATCAGTGTACAGAAGCATGATTGGAAGTCTTCTATATCTTACTACTTTCAGACTTGGTATATGTTTTAGTGTAGGTGTTTGTGCTACGTACCAATCTAATCCAAAGGAGTCACATCTAAGAGTCGTCAAATAGATCCTTAGAAATATGAATGGTACATCTGACTATGGCATCTGGTATTCCAAGGATACTAATTCAAATCTTGTAGGTTATTGTGATGTAGATTGGACAGGAGACGTGGATGATAGGAAAAGCACATCAGGTGGTTATTTCATTCTTGGTAATATTCTCATATCTTGGGAAATAAAACTATGTGTCCTTATCTACTACTGAATTTGAGTATATTACATGTAGGAACTATTGTTCACAACACCTATGGATGAAACAAATACTTGTTGACTATGGGATTATGCAAACATTTCTAAAAATATAATTCAACACTCTAGGATAAAACACATCGACATACATCATCAACTGAAATTATGATAATAGATCATGTAACAACTGAAAATCAACTGGCTTACATATTTACCAATGCTATTAATGCACAAAGATTTACTACATTGAGAAAGTTCTCGGATGTTTGCATTATATAAAGTCATTTTCTGTCTATTATTGGGACATCATAATGAACATTATTGTATATAGATTGTGTTCCAACACTCAGTCAGCATAAAAGTGATAGGACATGGTATTTGTTTTCTAATTCATGCATCCTATGCTAGGGCTTGCATTAGGCATATTACATTGAGAGTCAAGTATGATCTGATTTCAAATTTTCTAATTTTATAATCTCAATTTTGAGTGATAGCTTTGTCTGCCTTGACTTTGAACTATAATAAACTTCAAAAAAATTCATTGTTTTAATTAACCTTTATTCTCTAAAATGAGAACTTGGAGGCATTTGATAGAAAAAGCTAACTATTTTTAGGAGTGAAAGCTAATCAGGAATAATCTGAAACTAGGTATCACAAATATCTAGTGGACGATATACCATGAAAAAAAGCTACCCTGAGTGTTAAGAGTGAAAGATACTAACTGGATAAATCTATGTACTCATTGCATATTAGAGCAGTGAGATAAACATTGTTTAATGAAATTGTTGGTTCATAATTTCAATTCTTAATTGAATTAATTTTTGTGTGATAAAAATTTGTTTGGAATGAAAATCTGATGGAATTCTGAGTTTATCGTCAAAAAGGATTAAAGGTTGAATTTCTCAATTGATGTTTTAGAATTAGGAAATCTAAAATCTGAATAGTGGCATATTCATGTTTAGCATGTTTCAATTTTTGAATTGTACGGACTACATAATAGGCATATCTTTCTAGGATTTTTTTTATTTTCTTATACATCAATAAATGGATAAATATAGAAGTTACTTGAATTAACAACTTGGAACAAATTTGACTTATCAAAATTCCTATTTCTTAGACTCATTTCACAAGTGAAAAATGTGTGATTAGTGGAGGAAGAATACTCCAAAGAGTTTGCACTTAAGGACTCTTTTTTGGTGGGAATTTCTTTTTTACCTAGGCTATAATAACCTACCTTTTATTCTATTACAAGGAACCCTAATTTTACAGCCGTAAAAATTTCCTTTGCTATTCTCTCTATTTTTTTTCTCTCTCTCATTCTTGCACCAGTTCTAATATGGTAGAATCACAAGATGAAACCATTGCCCAAATGCAAAAGAGAATGGTCTTTGAGAAAAGAAAAAGAAAGTCGAGACATCTAGCACACAGGCAAATGGGGATGGCGACAAGCTCCAGCCGTCGGCACACCTCCAGTGCCAGAAAATCCACTGGAATTATAGGTTGATGATGTGCCTCTTGCCATAAGGTATCCTCATCTAGAGATTGCCTCTACTGCTTATATTAGAGAACCAGCTCTTGGAAGTGAACAAGGTGTAGACCCTGCTCTAAGGAGTTCTTCATTTCACACGATAGCAACATTTCTGGCAGATATTACTAAAGTAACTGAAACCTTGATGGATTTTCAAAAAGGGCATGCTCCTGATCCTATTCATGGTGAAGTTGACCCTGTTCCTAACCCTATTCCAGAACCCTCTACTCGTCGCTCCATTTCTTCAGATTCTATTGACATTTGTATTCAAAAAAGAAGCATAGGTACTGCTCATGGCCCCAGTCCTATTCTAATATAAGGTAAGGCATCTCAGACTCGAGTAGTTTTGGACAGGATCTTGACTACCAACCTGAAGAATCTGAGAGGAGAACTGATTCACAAGGTTTGTTACTTTGTGTCCAATAAGCTTGGTCAGTTTAAAAGCCATTTGGATGATTTACCCACTCTTGTTCCATCTACTATTGGCACACGTCCTGGAACATTTGCTACTCCATCATCTTTTGAGGTTTTTCTTGGTTATTTGGAAAGATAGTTACTTGCAACTAGACACCAAACTAAGGAAGGGTAGGCCAAAGAATAGGAGGTTCTTCATCTTATTGCCTAACTCAAAGGTAAAAATCTATAGGCTGCTGCTACAGATCCTATTCCTCTTAGTCATTCAGATTCTGCTTCTCAGGCTTTTGAAGGTCTTTCGGCATTTTTAGCCAAAAATGGGGAGTCAGTTGCAGAAGTTGTAAGAGTAGAAACTACAGAGGTTGTCATCTCATATGCAGGGAGAGTTCAAGCTGGTAGTGGGATTGAAGTTGCTGCTGATATTGGTGGTGAAGCAATAGATGTAGATGTACACAAAGTTGGTGAAGGAGAAGCTGAAATTGATGTGGCTAATTAGAAGGCCTGAATCTACTGATATAGATTGTTTATGATGTTTTTATTTATTTTTTCTTTTTTTGTTTTTGATGTTTTGATGTTTTGAAGTTTTTGATGTTTTTGTTGATTACTTTGTTAGGGGAGATATTTTGAAAGAGAATTTCCGCCTACAATAGTTGTTAAACTTTTTGTGTTAGTTTTTGATTACCCCTGAACAATGCTCTATTTGTCTTAGTATATTATTTAGTGTCATGTCAGTTCTATGTTCTAATAATGGTTTTGTGGACTTAATTATTTCCTTTATTTTTGTGATATATCCTTGATGGAACATGCATACTTGAACATGCTTTTCAGGAACTAAGGTAAGATAGTTTTGACATAATATGCCAAAGAGGGAGATTGATAAGTCCATGACTTATTTTAATTGGCATTATTTCTGCAAAAATGGTAAGATTGATTTTGTTGGATCTTTTAATTAAGGTAAGTTGTGTGTTTCATATTTAATAAGAGTTTTAATACAAATCTAACTCATGATTATTTATTTCCATGTAGGAATCAAACTCCTTCTACTTTCAATAATAGATAGATTTATTAAAGATAAGCTTATAGAATTTATAGAAATAAATTTACAAGTTATCGTCCAATAAATCTATGTTCAATTGGAAGAAAGATGAATAATTATGGACTTACATCATCAAAAGAAAAAGTTGGCAGATTTCCTATCCTTCTGATGTGGCGTGTCTTATTATTTAGTATAGAAAATTTATTTGTACGTGAATTCTAAGATTTATGATAATATATAGAAGAGTTATGATAGGAAAGTCCTTGTAATAGACTATGAATCTTTCTATGTAATAGTTCAGGAATCAACTCATGAGCCATTAGACCAATGTGATTGGTTTTATTTAATTTCAAGAATTTCACAAGTTATGGAAAACACCTAATAAGTATATCATGACTACCTATACGTAGGTGAAATAGCAAATGAACTTATTTTAATTGCGAGTATCATATACATAAGGTCCTTCCGTCAACTAATCTCTCGATTGAGTTTATGGTATAGATTAATAGTTAAAACCTTAATTACTCAATAACTATGATTCTATTTCAAGTTTCAATAACTCATCATTAGAAAATTCCATCTAATATTTATCCCGCATTGGCTAAAGACTTCTAAGTCATAAATTTTGAAAACTTAGGAGATTCACTTATTTTGTTAGACAAGTGATGGATCATTCGTTGGCCACTCATTAAGCAAATCTGAAGATACATCAAAATGGAACACAAGATGCAGAAGGCTATCATGGTACCTCAATTCTAGGGACTAATCGTGTATTATCATAATATGAAAATTCTTATTTTGACAAACAAGTTTCCAATTTAGAATTTCCAGTGGACCTGTTCAGTGTATTTGTTCCCTAACAAGCACCCGCATACATGCACTAGCATCACTATGCCAATGTCCTTGGAGCGAGACATCCTCCTCATGTGAACATGCATCGTATGCGTGAGTCTATTGAGCTATTCGATGTTCCATCTCAAAAAGCCCTCGATTTGGAACTACTTTAAGACCAAAATCATAAAGACATATTTCATGATCAGCATCATATGCGTGACCATGCTCCATATGGTTTAAGGACTTTATCTGATTACTATAATCAATTAAAGATAAAAAAATTGCCTACTTTATTAATATAATTTGAAAAAGATTATTTTTACAAATATAAGAGTATAAAAGATGCATAATCTAATTAGCGAGTCGGGTACTACTCTAATAGTTAGAATAGTTGCAAGACAAGTACTAGCCTTGTAGTGAACCTAAGGGCACACACAAATCGGGATGATCTACTTCTAATTTAAAAAGTAATCCAAGTTGTTGCATTATATCAATTAGTGGAGATTAATTTATTAACTAGAGGTTGAATTAATTTAACTCTTCATTTACTTAAATAATAGAATTATTTAATTGGATCGAATAAAAATTGGGGGCTCTTGGAGAGAGAATTAATTGATTAGATCAAATAATTAATAGGTTTAAATTAATTTAACCAGTTAAATATTATAATTATTTAATTATGTCTAATTTATTGGTAGCCTTGAGGAACTAATAATTAATTAATATGATCAATTAATTAAATTAGACTTGTGTAATTGGTGGAGATCAACTTAATTAATTAAAGCAAAGCCTAAGGTTTATGGCCCGTAAGAGAGGCCCATATAGGAGTATTAGAAAACAAGTCTAAACCTTCTAGCCTTTGATGTAACAGAAAGAGATAAGAATGGAAATAGGGGATTAGGTCTTAAAGGAGAGTATATAAATACACTCTCCACCTACGACTAATTTTCTTAGTCTTGTAGAACAAGAAAATCAACCAAGCACTCTTGTCACTCTTTTTTTTCTTTTCTTCAAGAAAATTTCTTCTCCATCAAAGAGGTTTCATACTTCTTTGAATCAACATAAATCTTTTATCATAAGTTGATTTAAGAATTACTGTTGCACTCCCATATTTTAATTAGAAAAAAAATTCAATTCACTAGCAAAGATTGAATATGTGTGGGCTTTCTTAAGGTGTGGATACCTATAGAGGGACGACGCTTGGAGTCCTTGGCGAATCAGTTTTCTGATCTGGGGTTGAAGATTCAAATTAATTTTTGGAATTCGCATGAAGAGTTCATGAGGAGGATAGCAATTTGAATTACTTCATACCCTACATTAGCAAGGCTGTAAAGGTATAATTCGCAAAACTCTTGCTTTATTTATTAAGCGAGTAATCAAAAACACAAATCAAATAATTGTAATGAATCTGGGATATGCTTATACAAATTATATATGCAAGTCTAAATTAGTTTATGTATGTTTTATTTCAATTATTGAAAATTTTAAATTTTCGCTACTATGCTATTTCGTGATTATATGAACCCAACACTTCCACAAGTTGAATTTAGAATTAATCAAGAACACCCAAAATAATTGTGATTTTTCTTGTTCAAAATATTTCTAAACACTTCTTAGGCTAGAATTGTCGATTCAAAATCTACTATCATAGGTTTATTTGCATATGGGTATTCGGGTATGGATACACTTAAAAGAACAACACTTGGGGTTCTAAACGAATCAATCCAAGTTTTCAGAATTAGTATTTATTTCTACGAATTGTTCATGGAAAGATAACATTTTGAGTCATTTCTTGATCATTGTCATCAACCAAAAACATCAGGTATAATCTGACTAACTTTTTAATGTTTTTCTTTTAATTTTGCGTATCAATGTACATATAATTGACTAATTGCATCAAATCAGATTAAGTTTTTGAAACTTTCCCATAAAAGGTGTTAGAAATGCACAACTGATTTACTGTGAAGGGGTTTTGGGATTCATTTTATTTACATACGATGTATTTATGTTCCAACTATTAAAAAATTTTAAATTTGTGCTGCACTAGGTATCCCATGACTTTTTGAACCAAACTGTGATATCAAAGCCTAGGGTTATGTGTTTTGATATCCTTTGTAATTATTTATTTAAATATTATGAGTTAATATTGAAATTTATGTGCGATAAACAATTTATAAGATTTTTATATTTGGGATTAATTGTTTATAACTAGAAATGAGTTGAGAATAGATCCTACAAAATTAAAAAATAAAATCATTGATCATCTTGGCTGACTGGCGCTATGGTGCCAGTACGTCCATCTCATTTTAAAAATGTATAATTGTTACCTAAGAATTTTTTATGAATGTAGTTTTACAGTTAGATTATTAATTTTAAATTACTAAAATATATGTTTATGAATGCCCAAAAATTATTAATCTAAATTTAAAATCAACATATAAAGTAAACGGTAAATTTACATACTTTTATTATCATGCAATGATTTTAGTTCACATGTTGTGATTGGATAATCATGGAGTCTAGACCAATGTGATTGATTTATTTTAGGCACTTATAGTTTAATTTATGGGTTTTAACTAAACTAAAGTTTGAGTGTCTTGCCTTTCTCTATTTTTCTCTGGTTGTAAATTCTATCTCCCTCATATGCACCTTCCCTAGAAAGGTATTCCAAGTTTTCTTGTAGTTTATTCAATTGTAATGAGAGTCGAATTAGTTGGTGAAATTATTCTCTTGTAGTTTTTAGAGGACATTATAAGAAGGTGGAGCAAGATGGAAAGTAAGGCATGAAGGCTCATACTTGCATAGTATATATCTATGCAATAGGTAGGTGTATTGTCATTTCAATTATCACCCTAGTTTGACTTTTAATGGAATTTGACTCAGTGGATTACATAGGATGTATGGCTCATGATCATCAATAGGTAGTATGTAAGTGATGCATCAATGCATGTTTAATATTTACCATGATGCTGTATTGTGTTTGTCATCATTAGGTAGATACTATTGAACAAAATAATCCTAAGATAAGACCTTGCATGATAAACAAACCCACGTGTTTCCCTTCTTTGAAACTTTTTCAAGTCCACAACCTTGAAAGGTTTATATGAAGGTAAAAAGGGCAAAATTGGGGGAGGCCCAATCTTCCATGCTTTCCATAAAAAATATGACATGTGATACACTATTGAGCTTAGTCCATTAGAAATGAGTTGTGGGATGTACTAAGTAAGGTAAGTTGTGATCAATACTTAGCATAATGATGCCCATGGAATGGGATGTCTAAACATTTAGGGGTCTCATTCACATAGATGTTTGATGGCTCTTGACATTATATACCATATAGCCTCATAGCATTAGGGTATATGGTAGAGATAAAGCAAAATTGCTTGAAGGTTGCATAGAGATGCATTTGTTATTGGGCTCATAGCATTGGGGTATATGACAAAGTCAATTGGACTTCAAGCCTATTAGAAAATTGGATTTCCCGAAGTTCTATCATGAGGGTTATAGAATTGGAATAATATAGTGGGAGACATTCATGATTAAACAACAAATCATAAATGGATATTATTTGAATAAATGATTAATTTTTTACCTCATTTATGATAATTATTATTGCTATTAAATTTATTCAGATTAATTTGGACACACAAACAGGCTCACTGGACTGGACCAACCTATCTAGATTATTCTATGTTTGAGAATAGTTCTCAAATTAAAAAAGATCATATATGTGGTAGAGGGAGTTTTTGTAAAAGTTGTACGAATAGCTCACATAATTGTTTTGGAACCATCTCCTACAAGGGTTGTAGATGCACATTCTACAAATATTATGAACAAACTACTACAATTGTTGCAGAAGGACTAGGTCTGGATAAGATAGGTGTTTGCCACCATTATGGAAAAGTTGGGGCATAGAAAGAGGAATTGCAAGTATTTACTTGCTTAATTGAATTAGAAGAGTTCTGATTCAAATTTTGTATTTTATTGAAGCTACCCATTAGGTTTGATATTTCTTTTTGGATATTTGATATCGAATATGATCCCATCTCTGCAAGGGGTTGTAGGGATGATAAGAAAAAAGAGATTAAGAGGAAGGACGATCCTTAAGCTTAGAAATGGAGCAAAGGTTGCTTAATTAGATATAGGAATGGTCCACTTAGCTTTGAATAGAAATACGGTAGTGTTAATTATTTGTCTTCACAACCAAATACTGTTAAGACCAATATCTCTATACAGTATTGATTTTGATTTGAAAATATGTTACATGGAATGTTCTATTGTTCTTGATTTGCATATGTAATTTGATAAATGATCTAACCAAATCCTAGATTCCAACTTACATATTCAATAAAGTAATAATAGAATTAAAAAATCAGACCGACCAAAGTATTAATATCCTTCAATTCAATTGAGGAAATGAATACTTAAGCCATGGTTCCTTGATTATCTAAAGAAGAATCGGATTCTCTCTAAGTGAATCCATGATGAGTTTCACAAGACTTACTCCTTAATTCAAGGTACATACCCTAGATTGGAGGCATTCTTACTGAAAAGATTTTCATCTAAGTCGGTGCTTAAAACATCATATGAGTTATTGACAAATGTATGTTTTACATATTTTGTATCAATTCCTCTATGTCTTCCTTGCTTTGTTCTTGTTAATATTATATTTTTATTAATGTTTTGTATGTGATAGGATTTGGAGGATCAAAGAGATCGAAAATGAGCCAAAACGATGTTGAAACAAGCATATTGGGCTAAATTTTATTGACACGGTGCTACTGCGGCAATTTTGTATTTTGGGCATAAATTTCTGATCCAAAACCCTATTAACCTGATTCTTGACCCATTAGAAATATAAGGAACATATCTCCAACTTTTGTGTTGGAAAATTATCCCATTTCAATTGATTTCAAATAGAAAAATCCAGTTAAATAGTCAAAAGTGTACTGAAACTTTTAGATATGATATTTTTCGTATTTTTGATATAACGTTTTCCATAAATGTGATATTGATCTGATTCAAGTGGATAAAGAAAGCAAAAAAATAGGAATATAATTGTTATGAAGATACAAAAAACTAATTTATCATAAAAAAAGGTTAAAAATCAGTTGAAACAGATTAAATAGTGTGAGAACATTGAATTGGAAGAACAAAAACAGTAGTAACGGCGCCTAGGTGCCAAATTAGAGCGCCTAGGCGCTAAAGAAAATAGTGAGCACGGTGCTTAGGCAGCAAAACATGGTGCCCAGGTACCAAAAATAGAGCATATAGCACCTAGGCACCAAAACAGGGTGCATAGGCACCATCCGTGTAGCAAAATTGATTCATTTATTTGGAGTGGTGACAAGTAACGACCCTTTACACCTTTTGGCATATGTTCATGATATGTATACATTAGATACATATAATATATCACACAATACACCTTACATACTTTACACCAAATCATACAACACATCTCACACTTTATAACAAATCACACAACACACTTTACATACTTTACAAAAAATCACAACACCATCTCACACTCTCAACACACACTATCCTCTCAACACACACACCAATTTTCTCACTCATTCTCTAGAATTCATACACACCTTTGGGAAACAATCTTGGGGTCTTGGGCATCAAGAAAGACAAAGTGAAAGAGGCTTGGGGGAGGAGACATCTGTAATCTACTATCAACCTCAACTATCTTTTTCAATCAATAAGTTTATTTGGCTCCCAATGTTGTTAATTTTAATTTTCTTGTCATTTTTTATCATGTTAGGCTAGACGTCCTTTTTGGTTAAGGGTGATTTCAAAGCTCTAAACATGGGTTCTTATAATTAAATATTTGATATTATTGATCAACCTTTCAATTAAAGTTGTTTATGTTTTTCTATGCTAATGGGTATTTTTTTGCTTTGTTTAGGTAAAAAACCAAATTGGGTTTGAGAAATTCCTACAACTAGATTAGAGATTTTGGATTGTAATTGTCTTGAATCTCTACTCATATATAGTAAATTGTGATTAATAATTATGAGATATATTTATTAATTATAATGAAAACATAACCTAAGTTAAATGACCCGAGCTTATGTGGTTATTGCTTAAATCATTCTATTTTTCTTGTTTTAATGCATCAATTGAATTTAATCTAGAGAGCTTGCTTTAGGTTGTTTGGTAGGTTGAGAATTAGGTAGAGAGCTCGTTCTATATAATGAGCAACTAAGAAAAGATCGGGGTAGTAGAGTTTGTTATCACATACGGTTGATAATTTCAAATTACAACCCATTGTCTAGTGGCAGCGAAGGAAATCTCAACGGACTTTAATCAATTGTTGCTTGTTGTTTTGATTTTGATTGCTTTATATTTTAATTAGTTTTAATTTCAGCAACTTAGTTACTGAATTCAATCCCCTCCAACCATTTGTTATTTATTTCTAGAATTTACTTATTGAGTTATAGCTTTAGGTTAGCAATTTTAAAGTTAAAGTCGATAGTAAATCACTTAGCCTTGATCCTCATAGGATTGACTCTTACTAGCTCTATACTCATAAAAATTAATGAAGAGTAAGATTTAAATTTGGTAGGCCTACGACAACCGACCAAGTTTTTGGTGCCGTTGCCGGGGATTAAACATTTAATTAATTCATTATCATTTTTAGTTTTTCATTTACTTTACTTACTTTGTTTTGTTAGTTTCATTTAGTTTATTTTCTTGTTATTTTCAGGTTTTATGTCATATGAGGACTTGAAGCTGAGATTTGTGCAGATTCAGATTAATTTGAACACACCACTGCCACTATTACCTCCACTTCCACCTATATCTCAAATCAATTCACCACCTAAGCTCAAGTTTGAAGTAATTCCTCTTGTGTCTAAAACGTCTCATCAACCTAAAATTGTTGAAATCACACATAATCATAGAACATTAAAGGAGTTGGCTGCTCCCAATTTGGAGAATCAACCATTGTGTATCACCTATCCCAACTAGTCGTCGTGCTGGAGTTCATCCTTTGCTCCATATATTGTAAACATTCAATACTATAATCTACATTTCGTTATTAATAAAAATGAGTTTTTATTCTAATTTCATTGTTCCTTGAAAACACTTTCAGATGGGAGTGTGATAAACAACTGGTTCGCTGCGTGTTTTATTAGGTTTTGGCAAAAGTAATCATCACTGGCCAATTACTAGCCACACGGTGCCCCTATGAGAGGTGACTTGAAAGCCAGCTTTGAACTCAAATTTGTGGTGATTCATCTTTTGCCCACTTTCCATGGTTTTGTGGATGAGGTAACAAGGAATCTAATTGCAAACATGGCTTCAAATTTACAACAATTTATCACCTTTAATGATCTATCACTGCTACCTAACAGTGTCAATGAGGTAAAAGCATCACTTCTTGAAAAAAAGCTCTCACACCTCATCTCTTTAGCATAACAAATGGTTGTAGGGCAACAAGTTAAAGCATGTGGAGTATGTTGCATGGTAAGACATCCCATGGATATATGTCAATCTCTCCAAGAAGTATCTACGAAGCAAGTAAATATGATTGATGATTTTCTGGGTCAACCAAGGCAAAGATATAATCCTTTCTCCAACACTTATAATGAACGATGGAAGGATCATCCCAATTTGAGATACAGGACCTAACAATAACAACCCATTCCATTTCAAATGTCAAACCAACCATTGTGTTTTCTCCAATCGAATGTGTAACCACCTGTCCAATCTCTACAATAATTGGGTGCATCCTTGGTGTATCTCGGGAAAACACTTGCTACTAACACTATGAAATTTCAACAAACCACACAAGCCCGTCTCCAATATATTGAGAATCAAGTGGGGCAAACGGCCACTAGCTTAAGCTAATTAGAAATACAAGGATCAAGCAAGTTACCTTCCCAACCTATGGTGAATTCTAAAGAAAATGCAAGTACCATAACTCTTAGAATCAAGAAGCAATTAGAATCTCCTAGCTTGCCATCAAAAGGAGTATCCAAGGAGGTTGAGAATGGTGAGTCAAGCAATACCATCCCTTTCTTTAGATGATTTTCACTCTCCTACTCATCCACCACCCATAGTCAATGAGAATTCAAAGTCTGTAACCACTCCTAAACCTCTCTCTCATACTTATGTAGCACCTCCACCTTTTCATAACATGTTAGCAAAGTCTAAGAAAAAGGAGCAGGAAAAGGAAATCCTTGAAACTTTTTGAAAAGTGGGGGTAAACATTCATCTTCTTGATGCTATCAAGCAAGTGCCTCACTACGCCAAATTTCTCAAGGAGTTATGCATCAAAAAATGGAAGTTGAGAGGAGATGAAAAAGTAAGTGTGGGGGAATAGTGATTCTTCAAAAGAAAATCCCTCCAAAATATAAGGATCTAGGCACTTTGACCATTCCTTGTACCATTGGTAAGATTGGATTTGCAAAATGCATGTTAAATTTAGGAGTATCAATTAATGTTATGCTATATTCTATTTGTACTTCTCTAAATCTAAGACCTTTAAAAGAAACTGGTGTATCATACAATTGGCTGATAGATCTAATACTTATCCAATAGGAGTTCTGGAAGATGTTCTTGTGTAGGTGAATGAATTAGTTTTCCCAGATGATTTTTATATTCTTGAGAGGAGGATAACACATCCCCAATCCTACACCCATTCTTTTGGGAAGACCATTCATGAAGACAATTTGAGCTATGATTGATGTTCATAATGACACTTTTACTATAGAGTTTGATGGTGAAGTTATAAAATTTAATATTTTTGAAGCCATGAGATATCCTACTGACGTGCATGTTATTTTTTGTAGTTGACATTATTGATCCCAAGTCACAATAAATGCTTGAGTTGATTGGCAATGATGGATTGGAGGTTGCTTTACAAAAATATCTCTATGTGGAGGAATTGAAAAAATGAAGTTAGATGTGCAAGTGTTGGGGGATGGGAAAAATGATGCAAAGGGGCTGGATTTATTACCTACAAAATCAAGGTATGGTATCTCTTATGTTGAATTATCATTAACTAATGATAGACTTCTATCTTCGATGGTACAGACACCTACAATGGAGCTTAAACCAATCTTGGACCATCTTAAATATGACTACTTGAGTGAGAAAGAAACACCACTAGTTAGCATTGCTAAAGACCTCACTCAAGTACAAGATGATAAACTTTTTCGGGTGCTTCAAAATCATAGGACGATGATTAGATAGACGATGACAATGTCAGTATACTATCTTAGATTTGGTCTATCTAACTCTTATTATCTTTTCTTTCTATCCATTTTATTTCATTTAGTTCTTTTATTTTGCTTTGTTTTATGTATACCGATCTAACCCTATTTCATTTAATACTTTATTTTAGTAGCCTGGGCTTACATTGAGGACAATATATGGATTAAGTGAAGGGGGAGAAGGGGGGAGAGGGGAGGATTTAGGAGACTTGGATTTTTTTTTTTTGAGTTTTCTTGACTTACATGTTTCCTTATTTTGTTTTATTTATGTCTAGTTTTTAAATTTTTGAGTCGTAGGTGTTCTTCCAACTTCTATGATAAGAATTGAGCATGAATGATATGGTTGTGTTTAATGATAAGTGTTGTTTTAGACCTTAATGTTATTCTTTGGTTGAAATATTTTTTGTGACGATTATACTCAACTCTTTTTGCACAAATAACTATGTTCTTTGGTATGGAGACAAGCATGTCAAAATAAGTAGTTCTTATACCATCACTTTAATTATCACATGGGCTTCGATGTGTGGAAGTTGAATATTAGAACTCTTTCAGAGGTCTATCAAGGTGAACGACTAATTAGCATCACTTGAAAAATGATTATGGTACTTGGCTTTCTAGCACCATGACCAAATCAGCTTGTTCCCCATATGATGTTTCAAGAGAACATTCCCTATAGTGAACCACTTTGAGCCTTTTATTGAATAAGCTATTTCAATGGTAATGATATCTTCTTACCTAGCCTAAATGAACTATTATCCTACCATTGTTCTAAAAATAAACTAGAACTTGAGAGACATTTCGATGTCAAGGTGAGCTTGTAAAAGAACTTTGGGTTAAAATAGAAGATAAGTGTGGGGGAGCTCAAAGAAAGAAAGAAACAAGGAAAAAATATTGAAAAATTATATATATACAAAAAAAGAAGGAAGAATATTACAAAATATTGAAAGAGAAATTTAATGTGACTTGCAACTAAAATTGGAATATTACAAAATCGGTGAGAATGATGAAGAAGGGTCCAACACAATAATATTAGGTCCTAATATTGAAACTTGTGGATTATGAGAATCATTCCTTGATGAGATTTAAGTCTCTCATTCCATAAAGTTACATCATATCCTTTTCTTTTTTATGCCACACACTACCCCCTTGGCCCCATTACGACCATTGTTAAAGACCTTTTAATTTCATGTGTTGCCTTCGGTGTGGTAGAGCTATGTGTCAAAAGAGGAGCCTATAATGTTCGACTCATTTACTAGAGGCCAGGTGATGGCTTTTATGAGGTTCTATGGGAATTCACTTGGTTGAATCATGCATGGTTTCATCACTATTGATAATGACCATTCATACACACACTTGAGTATGATTGTTGTGGAAATAAATTTGTATTTGAATAACTAAGGGTTAGATTCAATACATGTTTGATTTCATTACCATATTACTTTGTTGCTCCATGAGAATTAATCATTGGAAGTTAGGTGTTGTAGATGTTTGTGGGTATCACCACTAGAAGCCCTTACGAGATTACAACTCATCCTCTATGGACCACTTAGGCGTTTAAAGGCTTGTTGTATGCACTAAATGCAATCGTGATTTCCTACAAAAGTAGATTAGCTTAGTTTGTGTTGATGTCTTGTTTTATGTTTGCTCGAGGACAATCAAAGATTATATGTGGGGGATTTGATAAGTACATATTTTTATATATTTTGTTTCAATTCTTCTATGTATTCCTTGCTTTATTTTTGTTAATATTAGATTTTTATTAATATTTTGTTTGTGATAGGAGGAATTAAAAGATAAAAAATGAGCCAAAATGAAGTTGAAACAAGCATTATTGGACCAAATTTCACTAACACGGTGCCATTGCAGCAGCTTTTGTATTTTGAGCATAACATTCTGATCTAAAACCTTATTGACCTGATTCTTAGCTCATTGGAAAGATAAGGGATAGATCTACAAATTTCATATTGGTAATGTATCCCATTTTGATTGATTTCAAAGAGAAACATTCAGTAAAAAAGTCAAAAGTGCATTGAAACTTACATATATGGCAGTCTTTGTATTTTCAGCATAACATTTTTCATAAATGTGATATTGATCAGATTTAAGTGGATAAAGAAAGCTAACAAATAGGGTTATAATTATTATGAGACACCAAAAGCTAATTATTTTAGAATGATGTCAAAATCAGTTGAAAATGACTAAATAGTGTCAGAACACTAAACTGAAGGAACAAAAATAGCAGCAACGATGCCTAGGCACCAAAAAATCAGTAAGCATGGTGCCTAGGTGCCAAAAATAGAGTATATGGCACCAAAAATAGGGCACCTAGGTGCCATCTATATAGCAAAATTGATTCCTTTGCTTGGAGTGGTGACCCTTTACACTTTTTGGCACATGTTTGTGATATGTATATATTAGATATATAAAATACATCACACAACACACCTTACACACTTACGCCAAAAAATCACACAACACACCTTACACACTTTACAACAAATCACAATACCATCTCACACTTTTAATACACACTATCCTCTCAACACACACACACTAGTTTTTCTCACTCATTCTCTAGATACACACATTTGGGAATCAATCTTGGGTCTTGGGCATCAAGGAAAACAAAATGGAAGAGGCCTAGAGGAGGAGATATCCATAATCCACTATCAACCTCAACTATCTTCTTCAATCAATAAGTTTATTTGGCTCCCAATGTTGTTAGTTTTAATTTTTTTATCATTTTTTATCATGTTAGGCTAGACTTCCTTCTTGGTTAAGGGTGATTTCAAAGCCCCAGACATGGGTTCTTATAATTAAATATTTGGTATAATTTATCAACTTTTCAATTAAAGTTGTTAATATTTTTTTATGCTTAATTTGTTAATGGGTATTTTCTTACTTTACTTGGGTGCGCAACCAAATTGGGTTTGAGAAATCTCTACAACTAGATTAGAAAATTTAGATCCGTAATTATCTTGAATTTTTGATCATGTGTAGTAAATTGTGATTAATGATTATTAGATATTTTTGTTAATTACAATAAAAAATATAACCTAAGTTGAATGACCCGAGCTTAAGTGGTTGTTGCTTAGATCAATCTATCTTTTTTAATTTAATGCATCCATTGGATTAAATCTTGAGAGTTTGTTCTAGATTATTTGGTGGTTAGAGAAGAGGGCTTGTTCTACCTAACGAGCAACTAAGAAAATATCGGGGTAGTAGAGCTTGTTTTTTCTTACAGTTTATAATTTTAGTAGAAAGTTGTTAATAATATTGATATGAAAATTACAATATATTGGTTAGTGGTGGCGAAGAAGACATCAACCTACTTTAATTGATTGTTGCTTATTATTTTGATTTTGATTACTTTACATTTTAATTAGTTTTAATTTTTACAACTTAGTTACTAAATTTAATCCCCCCCAACCATTTGTTGTTTATTTCTAGAATTTACTTGTTGAGTTTTAGCTTTAGGTTAGCAACTTTGAAGTTAAATTTCTTAGTTAGTGAGTCAATAGTATATCAGTTAGCCTTGATCCTCATGGGATCGACTCTTACTCGCTCTATACTCGTTAAAAAATTATTGAAGAGTAAGGTTTAAATTTGGTACGACTACAACAACAGACCAGTTATGGTGTGGCAAAACCCTCATATAAATACCTAAGCTATGGGTTGGCCTACTTATGTGAAGCAGCTAGTGGAAGATAAGTTAGATGTGAGATCCATCTTATTCAAGTTTGTTTGGTATCCAAAAAAATCTATTAGGTACTACTTCTATGACCTCTCAGAATTAAAGGTGTTTGTTTTGTGAAATGCCACCTTCATTAAAAGGGATTTATATTAGATAGAAAAGACAAGATCATAGAGCTTGAAGAAGTTCAAGAACCATGAACTGTCACATAAAAAGTAATAATGCAGAATGAATTGCTAACTTCTAGTACATAACCTCCAAAGGAGATCCAAAAGGGTCTTGAGAACACCTATGAGGTGCGACCTCTTGCTAGAGCATAAGAAAAAAGATCTCCCTTTGATATTAATCCAAGAAATTAAGGAGTAGTGATATAGGATATCAAAACGAGAAAGATGACAAAAAGCCATGCAATTCAAAATAGATTTTATGTACTCCAATAAGATATTGACCTTGGTGAACCCATCGGAGGGAATAGTTCCCATTGGCTGTAATTGGGTCTATGAACATGTAACTAGAGAACATAGTGAGGTGGTGACTTATAAGGTACGATTGATAACATAGGATTATGCTCAAAGTCAAGATGTTGACAATGAGGGAACTTTTTACTAGATGGGAAGCTAAAGTTTATTTGGGTCTTGCTCACCATATCTGTATATTATGAATACCAGATATGAAAAATGGATATGAGGATCGGCTTTCCAAGTAGGCGTATTGAGAAAGAGATCTTTATAAAGTAGCCTGAGGGATTCATATCCAAACAAAGCAAGCAAAAGATTTGTGAGCTTCAGAGGTTCATTTATGCACTCAACAAACTTCTTGAAATTAGAACATCCAATTCGATGAGGAAATCAAATCATTTAGTTTCCTCAAGAATTTAGATGAACCATGTGTGTACTAAAAGGTTAGTGGGAGAACATAGATGTTTGTTGTGTTCTTTGTTGATGACATCCTACTCATTGAGATGATATAAGAATGTTGCAGTCAACTAAAACTTGTCATCTACTAAGTTTTCTATAAAGGATTTGGGAGAAACATCCTAAAGGTCAATGATCAAGATCTGTACAGATAAGGGGATGCTCAGACTATCCCAAAGCCAAGTAAATATCTATCCCAAAGAATCGATGAGGAGATTCTTACCGATGAGTCATAAGTTTCTCTTTGAAGTCTATCCCTAAAGACTTCTGGAGGAAAGAGAAAAATAGCTTATCACATACCTTATGTATATATGACAGAAAGCATAATGTATAAAAATCTATGTATAAGACATGACATCTCATATGCTCTAAGTGCCTCGAGCATATATTAATCTAGTCCAAGTGAAGAGCCTTAGAAGCAATAAAAATTATCTTTGAGTACTTACGAAGTACTAAAACTGTCTTCTTGGAATACAGTTCTAGAGAACTGAAGCTAGAATGCTTCATTTAGCTTGTAGACCATTGTAGATGATTCAAAGTCTATATCTGAATTCTTGTTCATCCTAAATGGTGGGAGGTCAGCTGTAAGAGTTCTAAGGTTGAGAAAATCATGGATCCCACCATCGAGATTGCATACATTACAGCATACGATGCTGTGAAAGAGACTATTTGGATATTGAACTTCATCTAAGCATTGGATGTATTTTTTGCCATTGTTGATCTAGTA
Organism: Paulownia fortunei; assembly: GCA_019321725.1. Classification (NCBI taxonomy): domain Eukaryota; kingdom Viridiplantae; phylum Streptophyta; class Magnoliopsida; order Lamiales; family Paulowniaceae; genus Paulownia; species Paulownia fortunei. Next base: position 15,392,102 of record CM033111.1, on the reverse strand, counting down.
CTGAAGTACTACGATAGCAAAAAGTTATTGCACAAACAAAGAAGCCAAGGTCTCATCAAAAGATCAAAGCAAACATAAATTGAGGTAATACCATCTAATTCTGGAAATTGGTGGTAGAGGCAACTATAGAGTGGAGAGAGTTGGCTCGGTAGATTGAACCCTTAGTGTAGTATTTGAAGGGCATATTGAGAAGATGGGGCTTACATACTAGAGTAATTATCTTTGAGGCAAGTGAGAGATTGTTAAGATAGCACTCGATGAGCCAAATAATTTGGTTATTTATATATGCTGGTAGAAATAGTCTTTTTTATATTAATATAAATTAATGGCAATCTTCATCTTAAATTCAACATATTAGAATTAGATGAAGTCTCTACACAATATATATCGACAGAATATGGTTGCACATAGGATGGCAATCATGGAATATGTTTCAATCCCTATGGTCTTAAAAATATTCCAAGTTGAGAGTTCATTTGAGACGGGACATCGGTAAGCCCATAAATACTTGCGCATATAATGTAGGCTCGCAAGGAGGGTGTATCATCCCATGGGCATCAATGTTATGATACTAGTGCACATATGTAGGTGTTTATTAGAGAACAAGTACTGAACTACCCTACTCAAAAATTCATAAGGAAATATTAATTTTTGAATAGAAATTCCCCAATTTCGATAGTGCATGAATTAGTTCTTTGACTTGAGACACTATATAATCTTGTGCATGACATGTGAACTCTGATTTTTTTTCTAGTTGCATAACAATCAAAAAGGGAGTATTTTTGGTGCACCATATTCATGTATAGAGGTTTATAAGTGGCCAACAAAAGATCCATCCACCTGGCCTTGCCTATTTTTCTTTTTTTGGACATTAATGTAAAAAATCAATGATAAACAACTTAGTTTGTTCAAGTTATTTGAAGACTATATGCGATATAATCAGTGCATGTTGATCAATATTTACTACAAACTCCCATGAATATTAGTGCCAAAATTATGTTTACAATTCAAACCATCACAGAACAAATGTGACTTGAAGGTGATGCATTCAAGAGAGAATGAAAGCATAATCATATTTCTACAAGCTTGTTGAGTTGGACTTATTATTGTGACGATGATAATTTTGACTAGATAAAATGTAAGAAGGATATATCAGACTTAAGCTTGTGTCATATGCATTTTCTCTATAATTCCCCAGGTAAGGCGATGTGGCCTCACTCAAATGCAATTTTTCTTGGGCTAGATTGTGTAGACTTGCTCGAATACAACAACATACCATTGCTCAGATGCATAATTTCTTGGGCAAAGTAATGTGCCCTTGCCCAAATATAATGAACTTTTATCGAGTATTACATTGTGGCCTCGCCCAAAAGTATTACTTTATAGGCAAGGCAGTATTGCCTCACACTGCACTTTAACCCGAGCGAGGCAGCCCTCTACAATAAATTATTGAGAAGGTTTGAGACCTATAAGCAAGATTAAGCCTTTATTTATTGCGTGCCTTGGTCTTTTGAGTCAATCCCCAATTATTTTGAGCTTCAGACTTGTTTTAGTTGGCCTTATTTTTCATTCAAGTGTATGCCAAGCTAGAAGTGTTATGTTTTTCACTGAGGTCATTTTTTGGCTTTATGTTTAATACAATGAGTTATTACTTAATGCTAGTATATCTCTTTTCCCTTGGGATCACTAGCTTACCATGAGTTGCATTTAATAATGTCTTACAGGTTGATGTATCTAGTATTTACCATAGGCTGCACTAAGCAACTTCTTATAGGTGGATGTTTTGTCAATATATTTCCACAAGCCTCTTTTAACTTCTTGCATGCATGTTTTGTAATTTTTCCATGAGCACTGTAGACTTCTTACATGTGAGCATTATGGCACTTTCCCAGGAGTCTTAACAGACTTATGACAAGTAAGCATTGTGATGCCTCACCTTGAGTCTAGGCTTTTTATAGGTAGACATTGTGACACTTAACAATGATCCCTAGACTTCTTATAGGAGATTACTTCAATGTGCTACCATGAGTGTTTTATTCATCTTCTTATAGGTAGACGTTTGTATTTACTATGAACCAACTTTAAGCAGCTTTTTACTAGAGAGTGTTATGATCCCTAGAGTGCAGAGATAACTAATTATTATAGAGTGCAATAAGTTAATATAAAAGACAACTTTATTAATGATTCAAAAAAAACTTTCATGAGGCAAACTAATTACAATATCATCTTAAAGAAAATGCATGTCCCTTTCGGGGAAAGCAAAAGCATTTAAATAAAAATTCACTTAACATAATCTAGATATGGTACATAGTTTTTCCAATTCGCTTTCCTTAACTGCTCGTGAGTATCTGTGCTTGCACTGCTTAACCTCATTGTAGTTGTTTTTCTCTTCTTGCCTTCCTCTAGTCCTTCGGGTAGTGTAGTATATTCGCTAGGCTCCCAAAGTATGGCCTTGGCCTTTTCCTTCTTAAGGGTTTTCATCATGCTATTTTTCATTTCTGTGACTTCTTTAGGCTTCTTAAAGATGTTTATGTAGCATTCTCTTGTTGCTTTTGGGTTGCCTATAATTTCTCCAATTCCATCTAGTATGAGGAACTTCACCTTCAAGTTATATGTAGAGGCCACTGCTTAGAACAAATTAAGGGTGGGTCTGTCCCATATCATGTTATAAACTAAAGCTACCTTTACTACTTAAAACTTTTAAATTTGATGGACCACTTCAAAAGTGAACCTACTGATTGTATGAGAGCAACTTTCCCAGCGCTTCCACTATGTCTCCATTAAATCCATGAAAGGAATGTTCACCTTGCTGAGTTGGGTATTATCTATTTCCAACCATGTGAACGCAATGTAGAAATAATGTCCATGGAGTTTCTGTTGTCTATCGGGACTTTCTTGACATGGAAATTGGCCAACATCATAGATATCACTATGGCATTATTGCTTAGCCCCTTTGAATGATCCAAGTTGCAATCCCCAAAAGTGCTCTCCTCTCTTTACTATTGGCCAGAGCTTGATTATAGGCATACACGCCTACTAGGGCTTTGAGGAATGCCTTTCCTCGCATTATTTATGTCTCCACTGGATGGTCCTCTAGAGATAACATTTATTCCCATAATGGAGAGATTGTCATAGTCGGCATCCCTCTCCTGACTTCCACTAGGGTGTCTAACTACTGCTCTCCTATTTTGGTGGTGTTTCTTGGCTACTGGTTTTAATGAGGACCTTGGTTGACATATTCTTTAAGGTATCCCCTCTATATGAGCTTTTCAATCTCATTCTTAAGGTGGAAATATTCTTCGATTATATACATACAGTCACGGTGGAATGGTAATAGTTGTTAGATTGCATCCTATCGATATCGCCTTTCAGCCACTTTGGGGGTTGAATTATTCCTTGATGCTCTGTCACTAATAGCACTTCCATCAGTAGGGTGTCTAGTAGAGTGCATTAGAGGTATCTTGAAGAGATAGGCCTCTACCCTTATTTCTGTTGCTCACTCTTCTTCTCTTCATTTTTGTGCTTGTACTTCATTTCTAGTCCTAGGTGTGCAGTCTCATCTATGTAGATGTACTTCTCCACTCAAGCAAGCAATTCAAGAGGCTTTCCTGTGGTAGACTCTTTAAACCTCTCTTGAAGGAGGTTCGATTGCATGATCCTACAAGGAACTCATGGTTCACATACCGTACTTCATTCACATCCTTTATAAAACATTGCACATATTCCCTCAGGGACTCGCTCTTCTTTTGCATTACCATAAACAAATAGGTCGTAATCTTTAGATATTTTTTGTTGATGGAGAATTAAAGTAGAATTGCTATGTCAGTTGCTCCAGAATAGCGATGGATCCAGCAAATAGGTAATTGAACCATTTCAGAATAGGCTTGATGAGCATCATGCGTTCTTGTAGTAAGATGCGTCACTTAGGTCATATAAGTTAGCCTTGGTGTAGAACTTGTTGAGATGTTCTTGAGGAACTCTAGTTCTATCATACTCTGGAAGATTCGAGACCTTAACCCCCCAAGGGAAGGGACTCAGCTAAGATAGTAAGGGAGAAAGGGTTGTGCTTTGGTCACACTAGTATGAGAGGAAAATACTCCTCCATACATCCGTGTGACCCCATCACTAGTAGCTTTCTTATGTTTTGTATTCTTCTCCAAGAGAGGTGCTTAATTTTTTATATTCTTGTGGGTATCACCTCTTCTATGTCTTAGTCCTTGATGCATCTACTTGGTCCTCTTTTTGGTGCCAGGGTTGAGTTTAAACTTTGGTAGGAGGTTTGAGATAGATCACATCTGTGTTTAAGCTACTATCCTCATTGTAGATTTTGTTGATGCATTCTTATTAATGCCCTCATGGACTCTTGGGTTATTTGCAGCACCATCGGTTGGGCCGGTTATTCCTAACGTGGCAATGGTAGATCATGCCGGGGGAAAAGGCTGCTGAAGTTGATCTACTCTATCGTTGTTGACTTTTTTATCATGGTGGGGGCACCCTAGGTGCTACAATCTCTTTCTTATTGCTCTAGATCTTGTCTGCATATCAATTCTCAATGTTTAGACAAATGTTTCCACAAATGATGCTCAAATAATATGGTATCTCCTTCAATTGATGATTATTGACCCATCCAAGTGTTGGGTTCGCTATAATCGCAGGGGTATACGCAGCGGAAAATTAAAATTTTTATCAAACATAAATTTAACCCCTTTGATTCGAAAGCGATTTTAACGATCGCGCTTATTCAAGTGAATATATATATAAATATAAAATCGGATTATACCTTTCGTGCACTCCGGTTGTTGTAGGGAATGAAGCAATCAATTGCTTATCCTGGACTATCAGAACTCGCAGGGATCCAAGTGTCTCCCCTCTATCAGGTCCACGATACGGAAAGCAACACCAATCAAAAGGATTCGCTAGTATCCTTTTAATTGTTTACTAATCTAGAACCGGAGTATATTTTCAAGAACAATAAAGATTGATTCTTTATGTTCTTGAAACAATAATATGAAGAAAATAACAAGAAACTGATTTTCTTTTTTTTTTTTCTTTTCTTTTTTCTTGAAGAGTAAAAATAGAAGACTTTAAACAAAATATTTTTGCTCAAATTTTTGAATTGAATTATGTAATTTTCATCCCTCATATATATATAGGGTTGAAAATTTTAATCCTTTTCCAACTCTTGGAAAGTTTTTCTATTTTGAACTACTTCAAAACCTTATCTTGGAAGGATTCCAAATCTTTGAAGAACTCTTCTTTTTTTTCACTCTTCTATTGTATGTGGACTAATTTGAGACTACATTAATCATCAAAACTGTCTACATACATTGTTGATATTAATTGAACTCTTCAAATAATATCAAGATAGATATATATCATATATATATACTATAATTATATTAAATCTTAGTGGCCTATTTTATCCTATAAAATTGGTCACTTTATTTATTTATCTATAAATATGTTAATTAAATAAATCATATTTATTTATTTTATTCTCTTCATACTTTAGTTGGCTTCTTAAGTGATCCACATTTATTTTGGGCTTGGACTCAAAAATCCCCAAATCAATTCAATTGATTCAATCCCAATTTAATCAATCCAATTGATTAATTTAATTTACTCCAATTGGGCTTCCTAATCAAATTAGGTCCAATTAAATAATCCAATTACTTAATTGAATAATTTAATTTAACTATTAAATTAAATAGAACCCTTAATTAATTAATTGATCAATATTAATTAATTAATTTCCAACCATTGGATAAAATCTAAAATTAAAAATGTTACTTTTCATAAAGATGTGTGACCCTCTTAGGTTCACTACTAAGCTAGTAGTGGGTTTGCAACATTTACAGCTTATGAATAACAATTATTCCAATTAATTAATCCAATTAATTAATCCGCTTGGAATCAACTCCTTAATTTCAAGAACCTCACTATCCATGAAAACACCTAGCAAGTAATCATGGCAAACTAGTCTTAGGTGAAATAGCGAGTAAACCTATTTCAGTTGCGAGTACCATACACGTACGGTCCTTTCGACAGCTAATCTCCTGATTGAATCTAAGGCATGAATTATAAGTCGAAACCCTAAATGATTCAATTGCTGTGATCCCATTTCAAGTTCCAATGATTCTTGATGAATCATAATTCATTCTGCCTTGGCCAAGGTCTTTGAATCACGAACTATGAAAACACAGGTGATTCCCTTGTTTAAAAAACAAGTGTCGAATTCTATGTTGGCCACTGACAAACCTCCATGCACACCAGTGCAACACCCAACATACCCCTTTGTGATTGTCAAGCAATCAGAAGATATATCAAAGTGCTGTAGGATGCACACAAGGCTACCATCGTGCCTCAAGTCTAAGGACTAGTCGTGTACTATCGCAACACAGAAATTCTTATTTCGACGGGCAAAGCCTCCAACTAAGAATTTCTTGCGGGCCATATTCGGTGTACTTGTTCCCTAACAAGCACCCACATATATGCACTTACGTCTCTACGCTAATGCCAATGGAATGTGACATCCTCGTCTCACGAGCATGCATTATATGTACGAGTCTTACTGAGCTATTTGATATCCCATCTCAAAAAACTCTCGACTCGGAACTTATTTAAAACCAAAGCCTTAGAGGCATGTTCCATGATCGCCATCATATGTGCAACCATGCCCCGTAGCTAAATTTGGTCTAAGGACTTTATCTAATGTGCAGAAATAAAAAATGCAAGACATAAGATAAAGAAAATGCCATTTTTATTAATATGATTCCCAATAAGATTGTCTTTATAAAAGCAAAAGAGTATAATATACCCAATCTAATTGGGGCGTTGGGCATCCTACTCTAACAATCTCCCACTTGCCCTAGCTCCAATTGCCCATGTATCTAAGGCCTATCTTCTCAAGATGTCCGTCGAATATCTTCTGTGCTAAGGGCTTAGTAAGTGGGTCTGCTACATTTTCTGCTGAGGCAACTCGATCCACAATGACGTCGCCTCTACCAATAATCTCTATGATCAAGTGATATCGTCTCATTATGTGCTTGGATCTTTGATGAGATCTTGGCTCTTTTACTTGCGCAATAGCTCCATTATTATCACAGTAAATCATAACTGGATCAACAATGGATGGAATTACATCCAACCCTTGGATGAAATTTCTAATCCAAACAGCTTCTTTTGCTGCATCTGATGCAGCAATATATTCAGCTTCGGTGGTAGAGTCTGCAGTCGTCTCTTGCTTGGAACTCTTCCAACTGACCGCACCACCATTCAAGGTGAATATGTATCCGGACATGGACTTTGAGTCATCTATATCGGACTGAAAACTAGAGTCTGTATATCCCTCCAGTTTTAGTTCTCCATTGCCGTATATCAGAAAGATATCCTTAGTCCTTCTCAAGTACTTGAGGATCATCTTAACGGCTTTCCAGTGTTCTTCTCCTGGATTGGACTGATATCTGCTCGTGACACTCAGAGCATGTGCTATATCAGGCCTTGTACATAACATTGCATACATTATGCTCCCTATGCAGAAGCATAAGGTATGCGAGCCATCTTTTCTCTCTCTTCAGGTGTCTTAGGAGACATAACTTTAGAGAGTGAAACCCCATGACTCATAGGCAGAATCCTCTCTTGGATTCCTCCATGCTAAACCTTTTTAGCACTTTGTCTATGTACATGGACTGGGATAGTCCGATCATCCTTCTGGATCTATCTCTATAGATCTTTATCCCTAGGATAAAGATGCATCTCCCAAGTCCTTCATGGAAAACTGATTAGATAACCAAGTCCTCGTTGACTGCAACATCCCTACATCATTCCCAATGAGTAGGATATCATCAACGTAGAGCACAACAAATGTAACTGCACTCCCACTAACCTTCTTATAGACACATGGTTCATCCGGGTTCTTATAAAAGTCAAACATTTTGA
>CM033111.1:14555590-14665768 GCA_019321725.1 Paulownia fortunei | reverse complement strand
GACAATCGCTAGAAAAATACCCTTATGGATGTTCGGGTGCCATTTTTCATTATGGATGTTCGTATCATTTAACGATGAAAATAATTGAGCATTATCAAAGCATGCATTGCATTGTTCTTGTTGCTATAATAATGAGGGCATGGACTAAAAGTTTTAAAGATGCATTTAATGGTTGATTCATTGGATTCGAGTTGATTGCAATATGTTGCAATTAGAATGTACTTTTTTATTGTAAAGGTTTTACCTTTCTTATTTTCTGTTTTTAGTATTGGGCATATTACTTTCCTGATTATAAGAATTAGTTGTCTAGGATTAGATTTATTTTCGTTCTAAATTATTTAGTAATTTTGCTTTATAAGGCAATATAATCCTAAGAGAAAAAGATTCAAAATTGAAACAATATTTGTGACAGAGTTTCTCCTTTAGTTCTCCAAAAACTATTTTTTAACTTGTCACTATTTTTCTTGTGGGTTCGTCCTTAACATTTCAATCACAATCTTTCTCATCTATCTTTAGTTTTGCATACATTCCAATCTCTTATACCTTTGTTTCTTGTCTTTTAATATTGATAATGGGTTAAGGTTTTCTTGCATGATTTTGAAACTAAATTGAGACAATCGCTAGAAGAATACCCTTATGGATGTTCAGGTGCCTTTTTCATTATGAGATTCGTATCATTTAACGATGAGAATAATTGAGCATTATCAAATGATACATTGCATGTTCTGTTTGAGTAATAATAAGGGCAGGGACTAAAAGTTTTAAAGATGCGCTTAATGGGCTAATTCATTAGATTCGAGTTGATTCCAATATATTACAATTAGAAATGTGCTTTATGATTGTAAGGGTTTTACCTTTCTTATTTTATTTCTTAGTATGGGAATTATTACTTTCCTGATTATTAAGAATTAGCTGTGTAACATTTGATTTATTTTCTTTTTAAAAATATATAGATATTTGGCTTTATAAGGCAATCTAATCCTAAAACAAACAGATTGAAAATTGAAATAATATTTGTGACAGAGTTTCTCCTTTAGTTCTTCAAAAACTATTTTCTTAACTTGTCACAATTTTTCTAGTGGGTTCGTCCTTAACTTTTCAATGACAATCTTTCTCATCTATCTGAGTTTTGCATACATCCAAATCTCTTATACCTTTGTTTCTTGTCTTTTAATATTGATAATGGGTTAAGGTTTTCTTGCATGATTTTGAAGCTAAATTAAGACAATCACTAGAAGAATACCCTTATGGATGTTCACGTGCCATTTTTCATTATGAGGTTCGTATCATTTAACGATGAGAATAATTGAGCATTATCAAAGGATCCATTGCATGTTCTTGCTTGAGTAATAATAAGGGCAGACTAAAAGTTTTTAAGATGCACTTAATGGGCTAATTCATTAGACTCGAGTTGATTCCAATATATTGCAATTTGAAAAGTGCTTTCTTGATTGTAAGGGTTTTACCTTTCTTATTTTCTTTTCTTAGTATGGGACATATTACTTTCCTGATTATAAGAATTAGTTGTCTAACATTTGATTTATTTTCTTTTTAAAATATATAGATATTCGGCTTTATAAGGCAATCTAATCCTAAAACAAAAAGATTCAAAATTGAAATAATATTTGTGACAGAGTTTGTCCTTTAGTTCTTCAAAAACTATTTTCTTAACTTATCACTATTTTTCTTGTGGGTTCGTCCTTAACCCTTCAATCAGAATCTTTCTAATGTATCTTGAGTTTTGCATCTATCTAAATCTTATATACCTTTGTTTCTTGTCTTTTAATATAGATAATGGGTCACGTGTTTTCTTGCATGGTTTTGAAGCTGAATTGATACAATCCCTAGAGAATACCGTTGTGGATGTTCAGGTGCCATTTTTCATTATGAGGTTTGCATCATTCAATGATGAGAATAATTGGGCATTATCAAAGGATCCATTGCATGTTCTTGTTTGTGTAATAATAAGGGCAAGGACAAAACTTTCAAAAGATGCACTTAATTGGTCAATTCATTAGATTCGAGTTGGTTTCAATATGTTACAATTAAAAATATACTTTCTTGATTTTTGTTTTATTTTTCTTATATTATTGGATATTACTTTGCTGATTATAAGAATTAGTTGTCTAGGATTTGATTTATTTTCTTTTTAAATTATTTAGTATTTCGACTTTATAAGGCAATCTAGTTCTAAGAGAAAAAGATTCAAAATTGAAATAATACTTGTGACAGAGTTTCCTCTTTAGTCCTTCAAAAACTATTTTCTTAACTTGTCCCGATATTTTTTGCGGGTTCGTCCTTAACCTTTCAATCACAATTTTTTTCATATATCTTGAGTTTTACATCTACTCAAATCTCTTATTATACCTTTGTTTCTTGTCTTTTAATATAAATAATGGGTCAAGGTTTTCTTGCATGATTTTGAAGCTAAATTGAGACAATCGCTAGAAAAATACCCTTACGGATGTTCGGGAGCCATTTTTCATTATGAGGTTCGTATCATTTAACGATGAAAATAATTGAGCATTATCAAAGCATGCATTGCATGTTCTTGTTTGTATAATAATGAGGGCATAGACTAAAAGTTTTAAAGATGCATTTAATGGGTTGATTCATTAAATTCGAGTTGATTGCAATATGTTGCAATTAAAAATGTACTTTCTTGATTGTAAGGGTTTTACCTTTCTTATTTTCTGTTTTTAGTATTGGGCATATTACTTTCCTGATTATAAGAATTAGTTGTCTAGGATTAGATTTATTTTCGTTCTAAATTATTTAGTAATTTTGCTTTATAAGGCAATATAATCCTAAGAGAAAAATATTCAAAATTGAAATAATATTTGTGACAGAGTTTTCCTTTAGTTCTTCAAAAACTATTTTTTAACTTGTCACTATTTTTCTTGTGGGTTCGTCCTTAACCTTTCAATCACAATCTTTCTCATCTATCTTGAGTTTTGCATATACCCAAATCTCTTATACCTTTGTTTCTTGTCTTTTAATAAAGATAATGGGTCAAGGTTTTCATGCATGATTTTGAAGCTGAAATGACACAATCCCTAGAAAAATACCCTTATAGATGTTCGGGTGCCATTTTTCATTATGAGGTTCGTATCATTTAATGATGAGAATAATTGAGCATTATCAAATGATCCATTGCATGTTCTTGTTTGAGTAATAATAAGGGCAGGGACTAAAAGTTTTAAAGATGCACTTAATGGGCTAATTCATTAGATTCGAGTTGATTCCAATATATTGCAATTAGAAAGGTGCTTTCTTGATTGTCAGGGTTTTACCTTTCTTATTTTCTTTTCTTAGTATGGGACATATTACTTTCCTGATTATAAGAATTAGTTGTGTAACATTTGATTTATTTTCTTTTTAAAATATATAGATATTTGGCTTTATAAGGCAATCTAATCCTAAAACAAACAGATTCAAAATTGAAATAATATTTGTGACAGAGTTTCTCCTTTAGTTCTTCAAAAACTATTTTTCTTGTCACATTTTTCTAGTGGGTTCGTCCTTAACTTTTCAATGACAATCTTTCTCATCTATCTTGAGTTTTGCATACATCCAAATCTCTTATACCTTTGTTTCTTGTCTTTTAATATTGAAATGGGTTAAGGTTTTCTTGCATGATTTTGAAGCTAAATTAAGACAATCACTAGAAGAATACCCTTATGGATGTTCAGTGCCATTTTTCATTATGAGGTTCGTATCATTTAACGATGAGAATAATTGAGCATTATCAAAGGATCCATTGCATGTTCTTGTTTGAGTAATAATAAGGGCAGGGACTAAAAGTTTTTAAGATGCACTTTAATGGCTAATTCATTAGACTCGAGTTGATTCCAATATATTGCAATTTGAAAAGTGCTTTCTTGATTGTAAGGGTTTTACCTTTCTTATTTTCTTTTCTTAGTATGGGACATATTACTTTCCTGATTATAAAAGAATAGTTGTCTAACATTTGATTTATTTTCTTTTTAAAATATAAGATATTCGGCTTTATAAGGCAATCTAATCCTAAAACAAAAAAGATTCAAAATTGAAATAATAATTTGTGACAGAGTTTGTCCTTTAGTTCTCAAAAACTATTTTCTTAACTTGTCCCGATTTTTTTTGCGGGTTCCTCCTTAACCTTTCAATCACAATTTTTTTCATATATCTTGAGTTTTGCATCTACTCAAATCTCTTATTATACCTTTGTTTCTTGTCTTTTAATATAAGTAATGGTCAAGTTTTCTTGCATGATTTTGAAGCTAAATTGAGACAATCGCTAGAAAATAACCCTTATGGATGTTCGGGTGCCATTTTTCATTATGATATTCGTATCATTTAACGATGAAAATAATGAGCATTATCAAAGCATGCATTGCATGTTCTTGTTTGTGTAATAATGAGGCATGGACTAAAAGTTTTAAAGATGCATTTAATGGTTGATTCATTGGATTCGAGTTGATTGCAATATGTTGCAATTAAAAATGTACTTTTTTATTGTAAAGGTTTTACCTTTCTTATTTTCTGTTTTAGTATTGGGCATATTACTTTCCTGATTATAAGAATTAGTTGTCTAGGATTAGATTTATTTTCGTTCTAAATTATTTAGTAATTTTGCTTTATAAGGCAATATAATCCTAAGAGAAAAAGATTCAAAATTGAAACAATATTTGTGACAGAGTTTCTCCTTTAGTTCTCCAAAAACTATTTTTTTAACTTGTCACTATTTTTCTTGTGGGTTCGTCCTTAACATTTCAATCACAATCTTTCTCATCTATCTTTAGTTTTGCATACATTCCAATCTCTTATACCTTGTTTCTTGTCTTTTAATATTGATAATGGGTTAAGGTTTTCTTGCATGATTTTGAAACTAAATTGAGACAATCGCTAGAAGAATACCCTTATGGATGTTCAGGTGCCTTTTTTCATTATGAGATTCGTATCATTTAACGATGAGAATAATTGAGCATTATCAAATGATACATTGCATGTTCTTGTTGTTGAGTAATAATAAGGGCAGGGACTAAAAGTTTTAAAGATGCGCTTAATGGGCTAATTCATTAGATTCGAGTTGATTCCAATATATTACAATTAGAAATGTGCTTTATTGATTGTAAGGGTTTTACCTTTCTTATTTTCTTTTCTTAGTATGGGACATATTACTTTCCTGATTATAAGAATTAGTTGTGTAACATTTGATTTATTTTCTTTTTTAAAATATATAGATATTTGGCTTTATAAGGCAATCTAATCCTAAAACAAACAGATTGAAAATTGAAATAATATTTGTGACAGAGTTTCTCCTTTAGTTCTTCAAAAACTATTTTCTTGTCACAATTTTTCTAGTGGGTTCGTCCTTAACTTTTCAATGACAATCTTTCTCATCTATCTTGAGTTTTGCATACATCCAAATCTCTTATACCTTTGTTTCTTGTCTTTTAATATTGATAATGGGTTAAGGTTTTCTTGCATGATTTTGAAGCTAAATTAAGACAATCACTAGAAGAATACCCTTATGGATGTTCACGTGCCATTTTTCATTATGAGGTTCGTATCATTTAACGATGAGAATAATTGAGCATTATCAAAGGATCCATTGCATGTTCTTGTTTGAGTAATAATAAGGGCAGGGACTAAAAGTTTTTAAGATGCACTTAATGGGCTAATTCATTAGACTCGAGTTGATTCCAATATATTGCAATTTGAAAAGTGCTTTCTTGATTGTAAGGGTTTTACCTTTCTTATTTTCTTTTCTTAGTATGGGACATATTACTTTCCTGATTATAAGAATTAGTTGTCTAACATTGATTTATTTTCTTTTTAAAATATATAGATATTCGGCTTTATAAGGCAATCTAATCCTAAAACAAAAAGATTCAAAATTGAAATAATATTTGTGACAGAGTTTGTCCTTTAGTTCTTCAAAAACTATTTTCTTAACTTATCACTATTTTTCTTGTGGGTTCGTCCTTAACCCTTCAATCAGAATCTTTCTAATGTATCTTGAGTTTTGCATCTATCTAAATCTTTTATACCTTTGTTTCTTGTCTTTTAATATAGATAATGGGTCACGTGTTTTCTTGCATGGTTTTGAAGCTGAATTGATACAATCCCTAGAAGAATACCGTTGTGGATGTTCAGGTGCCATTTTTCATTATGAGGTTTGCATCATTCAATGATGAGAATAATTGGGCATTATCAAAGGATCCATTGCATGTTCTTGTTTGTGTAATAATAAGGCAAGGACAAAAAGTTTCAAAGATGCACTTAATTGGTCAATTCATTAGATTCGAGTTGGTTCAATATGTTACAATTAAAAATATACTTTCTTGATTTTTGTTTTATTTTCTTATATTATTGGACATATTACTTTGCTGATTATAAGAATTAGTTGTCTAGGATTTGATTTATTTTCTTTTTAAATTATTTAGTATTTCGACTTTATAAGGCAATCTAGTTCTAAGAGAAAAAGATTCAAAATTGAAATAATACTTGTGACAGAGTTTCCTCTTTAGTCCTTCAAAAACTATTTTCTTAACTTGTCCCGATATTTTTTGCGGGTTCGTCCTTAACCTTTCAATCACAATTTTTTTCATATATCTTGAGTTTTACATCTACTCAAATCTCTTATTATACCTTTGTTTCTTGTCTTTTAATATAAATAATGGGTCAAGGTTTTCTTGCATGATTTTGAAGCTAAATTGAGACAATCGCTAGAAAAATACCCTTACGGATGTTCGGGAGCCATTTTTCATTATGAGGTTCGTATCATTTAACGATGAAAATAATTGAGCATTATCAAAGCATGCATTGCATGTTCTTGTTTGTATAATAATGAGGGCATAGACTAAAAGTTTTAAAGATGCATTTAATGGGTTGATTCATTAAATTCGAGTTGATTGCAATATGTTGCAATTAAAAATGTACTTTCTTGATTGTAAGGGTTTTACCTTTCTTATTTTCTGTTTTTAGTATTGGGCATATTACTTTCCTGATTATAAGAATTAGTTGTCTAGGATTAGATTTATTTTCGTTCTAAATTATTTAGTAATTTTGCTTTATAAGGCAATATAATCCTATGAGAAAAAGATTCAAAATTGAAATAATATTTGTGACAGAGTTTCTCCTTTAGTTCTTCAAAAACTATTTTTTTAACTTGTCACTATTTTTCTTGTGGGTTCGTCCTTAACCTTTCAATCACAATCTTTCTCATCTATCTTGAGTTTTGCATATACCCAAATCTCTTATACCTTTGTTTCTTGTCTTTTAAATAAAGATAATGGGTCAAGGTTTTCATGCATGATTTTGAAGCTGAAATGACACAATCCCTAGAAAAATACCCTTATAGATGTTCGGGTGCCATTTTTCATTATGAGGTTCGTATCATTTAATGATGAGATAATTGAGCATTATCAAATGATCCATTGCATGTTCTTGTTTGAGTAATAATAAGGGCAGGGACTAAAAGTTTTAAAGATGCACTTAATGGGCTAATTCATTAGATTCGAGTTGATTCCAATATATTGCAATTAGAAAGGTGCTTTCTTGATTGTCAGGGTTTTACCTTTCTTATTTTCTTTCTTAGTATGGACATATTACTTTCTGATTATAAGAATTAGTTGTGTAACATTTGATTTATTTTCTTTTTAAAATATATAGAGATATTTGGCTTTATAAGGCAATCTAATCCTAAAACAAACAGATTGAAAATTGAAAAATATTTGTGACAGAGTTTCTCCTTTAGTTCTTCAAAAACTATTTTCTTGTCACAATTTTTCTAGTGGGTTCGTCCTTAAACTTTTCAATGACAATCTTTCTCATCTATCTTGAGTTTTGCATACATCTAAATCTCTTTTACCTTTGTTTCTTGTCTTTTAATATTGATAATGGGTTAAGGTTTTCATGCATGATTTTGAAGCTAAATTAAGACAATCACTAGAAAGAATACCCTTATGGATGTTCACGTGCCATTTTTCATTATGAGGTTCGTATCATTTAACGATGAGAATAATTGAGCATTATCAAAGGATCCATTGCATGTTCTTGTTTGAGTAATAATAAGGGCAGGGACTAAAAGTTTTTAAGATGCACTTAATGGGCTAATTCATTAGACTCGAGTTGATTCCATATATTGCAATTTGAAAGTGCTTTCTTGATTGTAAGGGTTTTACCTTTCTTATTTTCTTTCTTAGTATGGGACATATTACTTTCCTGATTATAAGAATTAGTTGTCTAACATTTGATTTATTTTCTTTTTAAAATATATAGATATTCGGCTTTATAAGGCAATCTAATCCTAAAACAAAAAGATTCAAAATTGAAATAATATTTGTGACAGAGTTTGTCCTTTAGTTCTTCAAAAACTATTTTCTTAACTTGTCACTATTTTTCTTGTGGGTTCGTCCTTAACCCTTCAATCAGAATCTTTCTAATGTATCTTGAGTTTTGCATCTATCTAAATCTTTTATACCTTTGTTTCTTGTCTTTTAATATAGATAATGGGTCACGTGTTTTCTTGCATGGTTTTGAAGTTGAATTGATACAATCCCTAGAAGAATACCGTTGTGGATGTTCAGGTGCCATTTTTCATTATGAGGTTTGCATCATTCAATGATGAGTATAATTGGGCATTATCAAAGGATCCATTGCATGTTCTTCTTTGTGTAATAATAAGGGCAAGGACAAAAAGTTTCAAAAGATGCACTTAATTGGTCAATTCATTAGATTCGAGTTGGTTTCAATATGTACAATTAAAAATATACTTTCTTGATTTTTGTTTTCTTTTCTTATATTATTGGACATATTACTTTGCTGATTATAAGAATTAGTTGTCTAGGATTTGATTTATTTTCTTTTTAAATTATTTAGTAATTCGACTTTATAAGGCAATCTAATCCTAAGAGAAAAAGATTCAAAATTGAAATAATACTTGTGACAGAGTTTTCCCCTTTAGTCCTTCAACCATGTCCCATGAATGAAGCTATTCAATTGGCTAGTTATGCATATGAATTAGCTTTGCAGTTAAGAGTCCTACACGAAGCTCCACAGGTTTCATCGATTGGTATATGCTTGATATTTCAAATCAAACTTGATCAATGGCATTTCTATAGTATATAAGTTCGCATGGGGTGACCAAAATCACAAACCAAGAGCGTGTGTGACATTTAGTACGTTGGATAGTTTCACACTCGATTTCTCTTGGCCTGTAGACTTTGAGAATAGGTTCTCATGTTAAGTCATCTTGAGTCAACAGTTGAGGTTTCGACAAGGTAACGATACATGCTCTTCGCCATTATGCTGTATGCGTATATTCCCATTAAGTTGATATATATTTCTTATTAAACATTAGCAATAACAGTTTTGTATTAAGCTACATATAGGGGTGATTATTAAAGCAATCAAAGTCTGTGAATGAAGCTTATATTAGCTCATTAAGTCTCTAATTTTTGAACGAACTTAAAGTTCCAGGGACATGGTTGTGCTCCGCAAAAAATTACGGAAAAAATGGCATTTCATTTAGTTGCCCTTATTCTTTTTTGTGTTATTTACTGAGGCGATGTGTATTCCAGCTCAATGTTCTAGCTAATAGCATTCTTATTGTACAATTTACACATGGGTGAGTTGTGCCTAATTTGAATCCGTGTTTGAGATTTCTATCATAGAAAACTTCTCCCAATTGCGCAGTGCATGTCCGCAGTTCAAGAAGAGATTCAGATCTATGTGCCTGCATTATGAACTAATCCTATGGTAAAAGTAACTCCTTTTGATGTTTTACCAAAGATAGCAATTACATGTCTTTTGCCGCGTATTTTCTCGTCCAATCATGTCAATTTCTTCTTCTAAAACATCAATGTTATGGTGTAAACTTGTGGATCTATTTTGAAAGCAATCCTCGTCCTAGGACAAAGATAGTACAGTGGTACGTTAAGCTTCAGATTTTGCTAGGGACAAATTCTGACACGAATTTGGAATGGTTGCCCTACGCATCTATTTTCTCATTCAATGTTAAATGTACGTCCATTTGGAATTATGCCAAAAATAGCATTGTAGTTGGTCTCGTTCTTATTGAGCTATCTATTGAATCAATGTCTGATTTCAAATCATTTGGAGCTATAATGGGACGACATTTAATGTTTTAACAAAAGATCAAATACTTGCATTTAGACTTTTAAGTATTTTTGGCTTATGCGTTGTTACACATTTGTTCTTAAATGCAGGCGGTAATATATTTGTTATAAGTATAATTTGGATCTATTACAAGGCAAGCTTTGTCCATGAATGAAGCTATTCAATTGGCTAGTTATGCATATGAATTAGCTTTGCAGTTAAGAGTCCTACACGAAGCTCCACAGGTTTCATCGATTGGTATATGCTTGATATTTCAAATCAAACTTGATCAATGGCATTTCTATAGTATAAGTTCGCATGGGGTGACAAAATCACAAACCAAGAGCGTGTATGACATTTAGTACGTTGGATAGTTTCACACTCGATTTCTCTTGGCCTGTAGACTTTGAGAATAGGTTCTCATGTTAAGTCATCTTGAGTCAACCGTTGAGGTTTCCGACAAGGTAACGATACATGCTCTTCGCCATTATGCTTGTATGTGTATATTCCCATTAAGTTGATATATATTTCTTATTAAACATTAGCAATAACAATGTTTTGTATTAAGCTACATACAGGGGTGATTATTAAAGCAATCAAAGTCTGTGAATGAAGCTTATATTAGCTCATTAAGTCTCTAATTTTTTGAAGGAACTTAAAGTTCCAGGGACATGGTTGTGCTCCGCAAAATAATTCGGGAAAAATGGCATTTCATTTAGTTGCCCTTATTCTTTTTTGTGTTATTTACTGAGGCGATGTGTATTCCAGCTCAATGTTCTAGCTAATAGCATTCTTATTGTACAATTTACACATGGGTGAGTTGTGCCTAATTTGAATCCGTGTTTGAGATTTCTATCATAGAAAACATCTCTCCCAATTGCGCAGTGCATGTCCGCAGTTCAAGAAGAGATTCGGATCTATGTGCCTGCATCATGAACTAATGAACCTAATCCTTGGTAAAATTATAATCTTGATGTTTTACCTGACAATAGACAATTACATGTCTTTTGCCGCGCGTATGTATCTCTTCCAATCATGTCAATTTCTTTCTTCTAAAACACAATGTTATGGTGTAAACTTGTGGATCTATTTCGAAGACAATCCTCGTCCTAGGACAAAGATAGTACCACTGGTACGTTAAGCTTCAGATTTTGCTAGGGACAAATTCTGACACGAATTTGGAATGGTTGCCCTACGCATCTATTTTCTCATTCAATGTTAAATGTACGTCCATTTGGAATTATGCCAAAAATAGCATTGTACTTGGTCTCGTTCTTATTGAGCTATTATATTGAATCAATGTCTGATTTCAAATCATTTGGAGCTATAATGGGACGACATTTAATGTTTTACAAAAGATCAATACTTGCATTTAGACTTTTAAGTATTTTGCTTATGCGTTGTTACACATTTGTTCTTAAATGCAGGCGGTAATAATATTTTGTTATAAGTATAATTTGGATCTATTACAGGCAAGCTTTGTCCATGAATGAAGCTATTCAATTGCTAGTTATGCATATGAATTAGCTTTGCAGTTAAGAGTCCTACACGAAGCTCCACAGGTTTCATCGATTGTATATGTGCTTGATATTCAAATCAAACTTGATCAATGGCATTTATATAGTAAGTTCGCATGGGGTGACCAAAATCACAAACCAAGAGCGTGTATGACATTTAGTACGTTGGATAGTTTCACACTCGATTTCTCTTGGCCTGTAGACTTTGAGAATAGGTTCTCATTTAAAGTCATCTTGAGTCAACCGTTGAGGTTTCCGACAAGGTAACGATACATGCTCTTGGCCATTATGTTGTATGCTTATATCCCATTAAGTTGATATATATTGTTATTAAACATTAGCAATAACAATGTTTTGTATTAAGCTACATACAGGGGTGATTATTAAGCAATCAAAGTATGTGAATGAAGCTTATATTAGCTCATTAAGTCTCTAATTTTTTGAAGGAACTTAAAGTTCCAGGGACATGGTTGTGCTCCGCAAAATAATTACGGAAAAAATGGCATTTCATTTAGTTGCCCTTATTCTTTTTTGTGTTATTTACTGAGGCGATGTGCATTCCAGCTCAATGTTCTAGCTAACAGCATTCTTATTGTACAATTTACACATGGGTGAGTTGTGCCTAATTTGAATCCGTGTTTGAGATTTCTATCATAGAAAACTTCTTCCCAATTGCGCAGTGCATGTCCGCAGTTCAAGAAGAGATTCGGATCTATGTGCCTGCATTATGAACTAATCCTATGGTAAAATGTAACTCCTTTTGATGTTTTACCAAAGATAGCAATTACATGTCTTTTGCCGCGTATGTATCTCTTCCAATCATGTCAATTTCTTTCTTCTAAAACATCAATGTTATGGTGTAAACTTGTGGATCTATTTCGAAAGCAATCCTCGTCCTAGGACAAAGATAGTACAGTGGTACGTTAAGCTTTAGATTTTGCTAGGGACAAAAGTCTGACACGAATTTGGAATGGTTGCCCTACGCATCTGTTTTCTCATTCAATGTTAAATGTACGTCCATTTGGAATTACGCCAAAAATAGCATTGTACTTGGTCTCGTTCTTATTGAGCTATCTATTGAATCAATGTCTGATTTCAAATCTTTTGGAGCTATAATGGGACGACATTTAATGTTTTACAAAAGATCAAATACTTGCATTTAGACTTTTAAGTATTTTGCTTATGCGTTGTTACGCATTTGTTCTTAAATGCAGGCGGTAATAATTTTGTTATAAGTATAATTTGGATCTATTACAAAGGCAAGCCTTGTCCCTGAATGAAGCTATTCATATTTAGTTATGCATATGATTTAGCTTTGCAGTTAAGAGTCCTACACGAAGCTCCACAGGTTTCATCGATTGGTATATGCTTGATATTTCAAATCAAACTTGATCAATGGCATTTCTATCGTATAAGTTCGCATGGGGTGACTAAAATCACAAACCAAGAGCGTGTATGACATTTAGTACATTGGATAGTTTCACACTCGATTTCTCTTGGCCTGTAGACTTTGAGAATAGGTTCTCATGTTAAGTCATCTTGAGTCAACAGTTGAGGTTTCCGACAAGGTAACGATACATGCTCTTCGCCATTATGTTGTATGCGTATATTCCCATTAAGTTGATATATATTTCTTATTAAACATTAGCAATAACAATTTTGTATTAAGCTACCTACAGGGGTGATTATTAAAGCAATCAAAGTCTGTGAATGAAGCTTATATTAGCTCATTAAGTCTCTAATTTTTTGAAGGAACTTAAAGTTCCAGGGACATGGTTGTGCTCCGCAAAATAATTACGGAAAAAATTACATTTCATTTAGTTGCCCTTATTCTTTTTTGTGTTATTTACTGAGGCGATGTGTATTCCAGCTCAATGTTCTAGCTAATAGCATTCTTATTGTACAATTTACACATGGGTGAGTTGTACCTAATTTGAATCCGTGTTTGAGATTTCTATCATAGAACACTTCTTCCCAATTGCGCAGTGCATGTCCGGAGTTCAAGAAGAGATTCGGATCTATGTGCCTGCATTCTGAACTAATCCTATCGTAAAATATAACTCCGTTTGATGTTTTACCAAAGATAGCAATTACATGTCTTTTGCCGCGTATGTATCTCTTCCAATCATGTCAATTTCTTTCTTCTAAAACATCAATGTTATGGTGTAAACTTGTGGATCCATTCTGAAAGCAATCCTCATCCTAGGACAAAGATAGTACAATGGTACGTTAAGCTTCAGATTTTGCTAGGGACAAAAGTCTGACACGAATTTGGAATGGTTGCCCTACGCATCTGTTTTCTCATTCAATGTTAAATGTACGTCCATTTGGAATTACACCAAAAATAGCATTGTACTTGGTCTCGTTCTTATTGAGCTATCTATTGAATCAATGTCTGATTTCAAATCTTTTGGAGCTATAATGGGACGACATTTAATGTTTTACAAAAGATCAAATACTTGCATTTAGACTTTTAAGTATTTTTGCTTATGCGTTGTTACGCATTTGTTCTTAAATGCAGGCGGTAGCAATATTTTGTTATAAGTATAATTTGGATCTATTACAAAGGCAAGCCTTGTCCTGAATGAAGCTATTCATATTGGCTAGTTATGCATATGATTTAGCTTTGCAGTTAAGAGTCCTACACGAAGCTCCACAGGTTTGATCGATTGGTATATGCTTGATATTTCAAATCAAACTTGATCAATGGCATTTCTATCGTATAAGTTCGCATGGGGTGACAAAAATCACAAACCAAGAGCGTGTATGACATTTAGTACATTGGATAGTTTCACACTCGATTTCTCTTGGCCTGTAGACTTTGAGAATAGGTTCTCATGTTAAGTCATCTTGAGTCAACCGTTGAGGTTCCCGACAAGGTAACGATGCCCTTCGCCATTATGTTGTATGCGTATATTCCATTAAGTTGATATATATTTCTTATTAAACATTAGCAATAACAATGTTTTGTATTAAGCTACATATAGGGGTGATTATTAAAGCAATCAAAGTCTGTGAATGAAGCTTATATTAGCTCATTAAGTCTCTAATTTTTTGAAGGAACTTAAAGTTCCAGGACATGGTTGTGCTCCGCAAAATAATTACGGAAAAAATGGCATTTCATTTAGTTGCCCTTATTCTTTTTTGTGTTATTTACTGAGGCGATGTGTATTCCAGCTCAATGTTCTAGCTAATAGCATTCTTATTGTACAATTTACACATGGGTGAGTTGTACCTAATTTGAATCCGTGTTTGAGATTTCTATCATAGAAAACTTCTTCCCAATTGCGCAGTGCATGTCCGAGTTCAAAAGAGATTCGTATCTATGTGCCTGCATTATGAACTAATCCTATGGTAAAATATAACTCTGTTTGATGTTTTACCAAAGATAGCAATTACATGTCTTTTGCCGCGTATGTATCTCTTCCAATCTTGTCAATTTCTTTCTTCTAAAACATCAATGTTATGGTGTAAACTTGTGGATCCATTTCGAAAGCAATCCTCGTCCTAGGACAAAGATAGTACAGTGGTACATTAAGCTTCAGATTTTGCTAGGGACAAAATTCTGACAAAAATTTGGAATGGTTGCCCTACGCATCTGTTTTCTCATTCAATGTTAAATGTACGTCCATTTGGAATTACGCAAAAAATAGCATTGTACTTGGTCTCGTTCTTATTGAGCTGTCTATTGAATCAATGTCTGATTTCAAATCTTTTGGAGCTATAATGGGATGACATTTAATGTTTTACAAAAGATCAAATACTTGCATTTAGACTTTTAAGTGTTTTTGCTTATGCGGTGTTATGCATTTTTCTTAAATGCAGGTGGTAGCAATATTTTGTTGTAAGTATAATTTAGATCTATGACAAAAGCAAGCCTTGTCCCTGAATGAAGCTATTCACATTCGCTAGTTATGCATATGATTTTGCTTTGCAGTTATGAGTCCCACATGAAGCTCCACAGGTTTCATCGATTGGTATATGTTTGATATTTCAAATTAACTTAAGAAATGGCATTTCTATCGTATAAGTTTGCATGGGGTGACTAAATCACAAACCAAGAGTGTGTATGACATTTAGTACATTGGATAGTTTCACACTCGATTTCTCTTGACCTGTAGACTTTGAGAATAGGTTCTCATGTTAAGTCATCTTGAGTCAACTGTTGAGGTTCCCAACAAGGTACCGATTGCTCTTCGCCATTATGTTGTATGCGTATATTCCCATTAAGTTGATATATATTTCTTATTAAACATTAACAATAACAATGTTTTGTAATAAGTTACATACGGGGGTGATTATTAAAGCAACCAAAGTTTGTGAATGAAGCTTAAATTGGCTCAATAAGTCTCTAATTTTTTGAAGGAACTTAAAGTTCCAGGGAAATGGTTGTGCTCCGCAAAATAATTACGGAAAAAATGGCATTTCATTTAGTTGCCCTTATTCTTATTTGTGTTATTTATTGAGGGATGTTCTAGCTAATAGCATTCTTATTGTACAATTTACACATGGGTGAGTTGTACCCAATTTGAATCCGTGTTTGAGAGTTCTATCGTAGAAAACTTCTTTCGAATTTCACAGTGCATGTCCAGAGTTCAAGAAGAGATTCGCATCTATGTGCCTGCATTATGAACTAATCCTATGGTAAAATATAACTCTGTTTGATGTTTTACCATAGATAGCAATTACATGTCTTTTGCCGCATATGTATCTCTTCCGATCATGTCAACTTCTTTTTTCTAAAACATCAATGTTATGGTGTAAACTTGTGGATCTATTCTGAAAGCAATCCTCGTCCCAGGACAAAGATAGTACAGTGGTACGTTAAGCTTCAGATTTTGCTAGGGACAAAAGTCTGACACAAATTTGGAATGGTTGTCCTACGCATCTGTTTTCTCATTCAATATTAAATGTACGTCCATTTGGAATTACGCCAAAAATAGCATTGTACTTGGTCTCGTTCTTATTGAGCTGTCTATTGAATCAATGTCTGATTTCAAATCTTTTGGAGCTATAATGGGACGATATTTAATGTTTTACAAAAGATCAAATACTTGCATTTAGACTTTTAAGTATTTTTGCTTATGCGTTGTTACGCATTTGTTCATAAATGCAGGCGGTAGCAATATTTTGTTATAAGTATAATTTGGATCTATTACATAGGCAAGCCTTGTCCCTGAATGAAGCTATTCATATTCGCTAGTTATGCATATGATTTAGCTTTGCAGTTAAGAGTCCTACACGGAGCTCCACAGGTTTCATCGATTGGTATATGTTTGACATTTCAAATCAAACTTGATCAATGGCATTGCTATCGTATAAGTTCGCATGGGGTGACTAATATCACAAACCAAGAGCGTGTATGACATTTAGTACATTGGATAGTTTCACACTCGATTTCTCTTGGCCTGTAGACTTTGAGAATAGGTTCTCATGTTAAGTCATCTTGTGTCAACCGTTGAGGTTCCCGACAAGGTAACGATACATGCTCTTCGCCATTATGTTGTATGCTTATATTCCCGTTAAGTTGATACATATTTCTTATTAAACATTAGCAATAACAATGTTTTGTATTAAGTTACATACGGGGGTGATTATTAAAGCAATCAAAGTCTGTGAATGAAGCTTATATTGGCTCATTAAGTCTCTAAATTTTTGAAGGAACTTAAAGTTCCAAGGACATGGTCGTGCTCCGCAAAATAATTATGGAAAAAATGGCATTTCATTTAGTCGCCCTTATTCTTATTTGTGTTATTTACTGAGGTGATGTGTATTTCAGCTCAATGTTCTAGCTAATAGCATTCTTATTGTACAATTTACACATGGATGAGTTGTACCTAATTTGAATCCGTGTTTGAGATTTCTATCATAGAAAACTTCTTCCCAATTGCGCAGTGCATGTCCGGAGTTCAAGAAGAGATTCGGATCTATGTGCCTGCATCATGAACTAATCCTATGGTAAAATGTAACTCCTTTTGATGTTTTACCAAAGATAGCAATTACGTCTTTTGCCGCGTATGTATCTCTTCCAATCATATCAATTTCTTTCTTCTAAAACATCAATGTTATGGTGTAAACTTGTGGATCTATTTCGAAAGCAATCCTTGTCTTAGGACATAGATAGTACAGTGGTACGTTAAGGTTCAGATTTTGCTAGGGACAAAAGTCTGACACGAATTTGGAATGGTTGCCCTATGCATCTGTTTTCTCATTCAATGTTAAATGTACGTCCATTTGGAATTACGCCAAAAATAGCATTGTACTTGGTCTCGTTCTTATTGAGCTATCTATTGAATCAATGTCTGCTTTCAAATCTTTTGGAGCCATAATGGGACGATATTTAATGTTTTACAAAAGATCAAATACTTGCATTTGGACTTTTATATGTTTTTGCTTATGCGTTATGCCGCATTTGTTCTTAAACGCAGGCGGTAGCAATATTTTGTTATAAGTGTAATTTGGATCTATTACAAAAGCAAGCCTTGAAGCTATTCATATTCGCTAGTTAAGCATATGATTTTGCTTTGTAGTTAAGAGTCCTACACGAAGCTCTATACATTTCATCAGTTGGTATATGTTTGATATTTCAAGTCAAACTTGATCAATGGCATTGCTATCGTATAAGTTCGCATGGGCTGACTAATATCACAAACCAAGAGCGTGTATGACATTTAGTACATTGGATAGTTTCACACTCGATTTCTCTTGGCCTGTGGACTTTGACAATAGGTTCTCATCTTACGTCATCTTCAGTCAACCATTGAGGTTCCCGACAAGGTAACAATACATGCTCTTGGCCATTGAGTTGTATGCTTATTTGCCCATGAAGTTGATATATATTTCTTATTAAACATTAGCTATAACAATGTTTTGTTTAAAGTTACATATGGGGGTGATTATTAAAGCAATCAAAGTCTGTGAATGAAGCTTATATTGGCTCATTAAGCCTCTAATTTTTGGAGGAACTTAAATTTCCAAGGAATGTTCACATGGTTGTGCTACGCAAAATAATTCCGAAAAAAATGGCATTTCTTTTAGTTGCCCTTATTCTTATTTGTGTTTTTTATTGAGGTGATGTATATTTTAGCTCAATGTTCTAGCTAATAGCATTCTTATTGTACAATTTACACATGGGTGAGTTGTACCCAATTTGAATCCGTGTTTGAGATTTCTATCATAGAGAACTTCTTCCCAATTTTGCAGTGCATGTCTAGAGTTCAAGAAGAGATTTGGATCTATGTGCCTGCATTATGAACTAATCCTATGGTAAAATATAACTCCGTTTGATGTTTTACCAAAGATAGCAGTTACATGTCTTTTGCCGCATATGTATCTCTTCCAATCATGTCAATTTGTTTCTTCTAAAACATCAATGTTATGGTGTAAACTTGTGGATCTATTCTGAAAGCAATCCTCGTCCAAGGACAAAGATAGTACAGTGGTAGGTTAAGCTTCAGATTTTGCTAGGGACTCTGTCATGAATTAGGAATGGTTGTCCTACACTTCTATTTTCTCATTCAATGTTAAATGTACGTCCATTTGGAATTATGCCAAAATAGCATTGTGCTCGGTGTCATTCTTATATGAACTGTCTATTGAATCAATGTTTGCTTTCAATTCTTTCGGAGTCATAATAGGACGACAATCATGTCAATTTGTTTCTTCTAAAACATTAATGTTATGGTGTAAACTTGTGGATCAATTCCTAAAGCAATCCTCGTCCTAGGACAAAGATAGTACAGTGGTACGTTAAGCTTCATATTTTGTTAGGGACAGAAGTCCGACACGAATTTTGAATGGTTGTCCTACACACCTGTTTTCTCATTCAATTGTTAAATGTGCGCCCATTTGGAATTCTGTAAAAAATAGCATTGTACTTGGTCTCGTTCTTATATGAGCTATCTAGTGAATCAATATCTGCTTTCAATTCTTTTGGAATCATAATGGGACGACACTTAATGTCTTACAAAAGATCAAACACTTGCATTTAGACTTTTTAGTGTTTTTGTTTATACAACTTATACACTTGTTCTTAAATGCGAGCGGTAGCAATATTTTATCATGAGTGTAATTTGGATCGATTCCAAAAGCAATCCTTGTCCCTGAATAAAGCTATGCATATTCGCGAGTCATGCATATGTTTTTGCTTTGCAGTTATGAGTCCTATGCGAAGCTCCATAGTTTATTTTAGCTCAATCTAGAGGTAATACCATTATTATTGTACAATTTACACATGGGTGAGTTTACCCAATTTGAATCCGTGTTTTATATTTCTATCAAATAAATTTTTGTCCTAATTTTGCAGTGTATGTGTTGAGTTCAATTAGAGATTGTCATCTATGTGCCTATATTATGAACTAATCCTATTGTAAAATATAACTCCGTTTGATGTTTTTCCAAAGATAGTAATTACATGTCTTTTGCTGCGTATGTATCTCTTCCAATCATGTCAATTTGTTTCTTCTAATACATCAATGTTATGGTGTAAACTTCTGGATCTATTCCTAAAGTAATCCTCATCCTAGGACAAAGACTACTACAATGGTACATTAAGCTTCAGATTTTGCTAGGGACATAACTCTAACATGAATTTTAAATGGTTGTCCTACACTTCTGTTTCTTATTCAATGTTAAATGTACGACCATTTGGAATTATGCAAAAAATAACATTGTACTTGGTCTTATTCTTATATGAGCTATCTATTGAATCAATGTCTGCTTTCAAATCTTTCGGAGTCATAATAGGATGACATTTAATGTCATACAAAAGATCAAATTATTGCATTTAGACTTTTAATAGTTTTTACTTATACAACTTATACACATGTTCTTAAATGCGTGTGGGAGCAATATTTTGTCATAAGTATAATTTGGATTGATTCCAAAAGCATTCCTTGTCCCTGAATGAAGCTATGTATATTCGCTAGTTAAGCATATGATTTTTCTTTGAAGTCAAGAGTCCTACACGAAGCTCCATAGGTTTCATCGGTAAGTATATGTTTGATATTTCATATCAAACATGATATCAAACATGATCAATGACATTGTTATCGTATAAGTTCGCATGGGGTGACTAATATCACATTCCAAGAGCGTGTATGACATTTTGTAAATTGGATAGTTTCACACTCGATTTCTCTTGGCATGTAGACTTTGAGAAGAGGTTCGCTTGTTTTATCATCTTGATTCAACCATTGAGGTTCCCCACAGGGTAACAATACATGCTCTTGGCCTTGTATGCTTATCCCATTAAGTTGATATATATTTCTTATTAAACATTAGCAATAACAATGTTTCATTTTAAGTTACATATGAGGGTGATTATAAAAGCAATCAAAGTTTGTGGATGAAGCTATTGGCTCATTAAGCCTCTAATTTTTGGTGGCACTTAAAGTTCCACGCAAAGTTCAAGTGGTTCTACTCCGCAAAATTTGAAATTCTGGAAAAAACATCATCGCATTTAGTTAGCCATATTCTTATTTGTGTTATTTATTAAGTCGATGTTTATTTTAGCTCAATGTGGAGCTAATAGCATTATTATTGTACAATTTAAACATGGGTGAGTTTTGTCCAATTTGAATCAGGGTTTGAGATTTCTATCATAGAGAACTTCTTGCCTAATTTTGCAGTGCATCTCTCGAGTTCAAGAAGTGATTCGCATCTATGTGCTTGTATTATTAACTAATCCTATGGTAAAATATAACTTTGTTTGATGTTTTACCAAATATATAACAATTACATATCGTTTGCAGTGTATGTATCTCTTCTAATATTTTGTTTCTTCTTAAACATCAATGTTATGGTGTAAACTTGTGGAGCAATTCCTAAAGTGATCCTCATCCTAGAACAAAGATAGTAAGTTGGTACATCAAGCGTTAGATTTTGCTAGGGACATAAGTTCGACATGAATTTTAAATGGTTGTCCTACGCATTTGTTTTCTCATTCAATGTTAAATGTACTACCATTTGGAATTATGCAAAAAGTGGCATTGTACTCGGTCTCATTCTTATATGAGCTATCTATTGAATCAATGTCTGCTTTCAATTCTTTTGGAGTCATAATTGGACAACATTTAATGTCTTACAAAAGATCAAATACTTGCATTTAGACTTTTAAGTGTTTTTGCTTATACAACTTATACACTTGTTCTTAAATGCGAGTGGTAGCAATATTTTGTCATAAGTATAATTTAGATCGATTCCAAAAGCAATCCTTGTCCCTGAATAAAGCTATGCATATTCGCCAGTCATGCCTATGCTTTTGCTTTGCAGTTATGAGTCCTATGCGAAGCTCCATAGGTTTCATCAGTTAGTATATGTATAATATTTCAAATCAAACTTGATCAATGACATTGTTATCGTATAAGTTCGCATAGGGTGACTAATATCAGAATCCAAGAGTGTGTATGATATTTCATACATTGGATAGTTTCACACTCGATTTCGGCATGTAGACTTTGAGAAGAGTTTCGCTTGTTAAGTCATCTCTAGTCAACCAAAGAAGTTCCCCACAAGGTAACAATACACGCTCTTCGCCTTGTATGCTTATATTCCCAATAAGTTGATATATATTTCTTATTAAACATTAGCAATAACTATGTTTTGTTTTAAGTTACATATCGGGGTGATTGTAAAAGAAATCAAAGTCTGTGAATGAAGCTTATATTGGCTCATTAAACCTCTAATTTTTGGAGGCACTTAAAGTTCCACGCAAAGTTCAAGTGGTTCTACTTTGCAAAATTTGAAATTCTGGAAAAAACATCATCTCATTTAGTCAGCCTTATTCTTATTTGTGTTATTTATTGAGTCAATGTGTATTTTAGCTCAATCTATAGGTAATAGCATTATTATTGTACAATTTGCACATGGGTGAGTTCTACCCAATTTGAATCCGTGTTTGATATTTCTATGAAATAAATTTTTTTCCTAATTTTGCAGTGCATGTGTTGAGTTCAAGAAGAGATTGATATCTATGTGCCTATATTATGAACTAATCCTATGGTAAAATATAATTTCGTTTGATGTTTTTCCAAAGATAGTAATGTAACACCCCTTAACCTAAATACAGAGCCTAAACAAGCTGATACAGTTAAGTTAAGAAATGTTAATTTTTCATCATTACTAAAGTTATTGTTTTAATAAAAGTTCTCATTTTTAGCTATAAGAGAAAGAGCTTGAATCGTTTTAAACACACCATATACATATATCAAAACTGAGTACATCTATTTACAAAACCATAATAAAGTGACTTATTTAAAAACAAAATAGAGTTTTCAAAATATGATACAAAACAGCTTGAAGCATGGCATATGAACAAATCTCTGTCCAGCTGCTCGGAGACTCAGTCAACCTCTAAACCTGTACACTTCCACCTGCATCACATGAATCTAATAAGTTAAAGGCTCAGTAAGGTGAAACTGATGAAATAAGAAATAGCGTACATACAAATCACATAAATAATTAAATGCAATATTCAATTTAATAACTTTCTTTCATAAATATTTCTTTAGGGCCTTTGAAGTGTGGTACCTAACTAATAGCGATAGACTGTTGTTTTCGGAACCTGTTCATAATGATTGGCCAATAAGAGAACTAGTACGAGGTTTCCATACTTGGTCTTTCAACCTCAGGTATTAGCTGTATTCTACCTCATTCATTATGGCTTTTCTATACTGGTTTTTCAACCTCAAGTATTTGCCACCATTTGTTGGGTCTGCCGATCCCTCCCACGTTCCTTGTTTACCCGACCATCAATCAAGTACCATACTTCCTTTTAAAAAACCTCATTATATTCTTAATAGTGTCATGCTTCATAAATCATAAATGTATTAAATATTACGTCATTTGACAAACAATAATAATCACATTAAAATATGAACAAACATTATATGATTCTTGTGATACAGCAAATGAAAGCTTCAACTTACCTCAAGTCCACTTTGTGGCAACTGAAAAGACCAATCTCTTTGGAAGATAGGATGTGTTAAAGGCCTAATATAATCAAATCATGTACCATTTAATATCCTTTTTATAAATCATTTAGTCTATTCTAGTTAAAGTTCATATACACTTTTTAATCTTTTGTAAATAATTCCATATCTTACATAACCTTAAAAACAATGCATACTCCATATTACACTACTAATTCAAGACATTAAAAATTAGGGCAGCCATTTAATAACTAATAATTCAAACATAATTATTACGGCAGCCCCTAAAACTTGCACACAATCCAAATTAACATGATGTAAATTCAGTTCTAACTTAAATTGATTGTACCCTTCAATTAAGCAAACTAATTGCTATTATTTTTAATCGTTCAAAGGAACTTCCAAACATAATATAAGCATTACAAGATAAATAGAAATAAGTAAATTAAGCATATTTCACAAGACTATTAATTTTGCTAAAAACTAGCTTAACTAGCTTAGTTTTGCCTTCAAGTGTAACTTACTAAGCTTTCAATCATACAAAAACATACTAAAACATGTAACCATCCAAGATACTACAAATTCATCATAAAAAACATTGAAAAAGAATATACCTTGATTAAGTTGGAATTAAACTTCAAAATCAACAATTTTCAAGTTTAAAAGGATGGAAACTTATTCTAGTTTGTGTTATATGAATTCCTATGGATTGAATTCAATTTTTTGTGAGTATGAGAGTGTAGAAATTTGGGAGAAAGTAAGGAGAATAAGGGGCTGGTCGTTTTTGAGGTGTTTCCACAAGAAATATGAATGAAAATGATTTCTTTGACCTTTCAAAGAGAGGCAAGTGGGGGGCTATGATTGGTTGCATCATGTTTGGTGTCTTCTCATGCCAAAAGCTATGTTTATGGGCTAGGGAGATGACAAAAATTGATGCTTTAGTGTTATAATCAAGTGTAATGCGGTTTAGAATGATTCCATGCAACCTAGTCAACCAAACAATCAAATTGCACCATTTTGCATACTTTTAGTTCTTAGCCAAATGTAACATATTTCAAGTAAATATTTAGGCAATTAATCACTTTAGCATATAACTAGTATGGAGCAATACAAATAATTCATCTCATGGCCATTCAACACATCAATCTTCCTTAACCGAGATACTGAGTTTTTCACTATAAAAAGGTGCTTAAGGAATATGTTAAATCAAGAAACAAAAGTTTGATCTCATATTTCATGTATTAATGCATGTTAAAGCATAACTGAAGCATATAATAATAATTTTTCATGTTCATGCAATCATGTTATTTGTATGCCATAATTTGATAATGCACATTGAGTAGATGCAAAATGCTTATTATTGGCTATATAGGAGAGAATTGAGAATTGGACATTACAATCCTTATAAAAATTTCATCCTCGAAATTTGACGTACCAAATAATTTTGGATATTTGCTCTGCATTTCTTCTTCTCTTTCCCATGTTGCTTCTTCTGTAACATGATTCCTCCATAATACTTTAACAAGTCAAATCTTTTTCGTTCTCAACTCTTTTTCCTTCTAATCTAAAATTTGCACTGGTTTCTCTTCAAAAGCCAAATCAAGAGTCAATTCCAACGGTTCATAACTCAATACATGAGAAGGGTTTAAAATGTACTTTCTCAACATAGACACATGGAAAACATTGTGAACACAAGATAATTATGGAGCTAAGGCCACTTTATAAGCTTTACCACCAATTATTTTGAGAATCTTGAATGGGCAAACATACCTTGGGCTGAGTTTTTCTTTCTTTCCAAATCTCATAACACCTTTCATGCGAGCTACTTTTAAGAACACATGATCCCCAATGGCAACTCTAGATCTTTTTTCCATTTATCTGCATAACTTTTCTGTCTACTCTACAAAATCTTCATTCTCTCTCGTATCTTCTCCACTACCTTAGCGGTATGTTGAACTATTTCTGGACCACGTAGGCTTCGTTCTCCAACTTCATCCCAATGAACTGGAGATCTACATTTCCTTCCATACAATCCTTCATAAGGCACCATTCTAATTGTTGATTGGTAGCTATTATTATAAGTAAACTCCACTAATGGAAGCTTTACATCCTAACTCCCTTGAAAATCTAGCAAACAAGCTCTTAACATATCCTCTAATATCTCAATAACCCTCTCTAATTGCCCATCACTTTGTGGATGAAATGATGTACTGAATACAAGTGTCGTTCTCATGGCACTATGTAAGCTCTTCCAAAATGTAGATGTAAACTTAGGATTCTGTCAAACACTATTGAAATTGGCACCCCATGTAACCTGACTATCTCTTTAATATATTATTGAGCACACTGGTCCATATTGTATGAGGATTTCTTTGGAAGAAAATGGGCTGATTTAGTTAATCTATCAACAATCACCCATATGGAATTATACCCTTTTTGTGTTCTAAGTAATCCAAGCACAAAGTCCATTGTAATGTGCTCCCATTTTCACTCTGGAATCAATAAAGGCTTCAACAATTCTGATGGTCTTTGATGTTCAATCTTAACTTGTTGACAAATTAGACATTCAGCCACAAATTTTGCTATATCTCTCTTCATTTTAGGCCACCAATAATATTGTTGTAAGTCCTTATACATTTTGTGCTACCTGGGTGTACTGAGTAAGGAATAGTATGAGCTTATTCTAAAATATCTCATTTCATGGCCTTATCAAACGGCACACACAGTCTCCCTTTATATCAAATAATCTCATCATCAGTAACAGAAAAGTCTGGCCTCTTTCCAACCTCAGTCATTCTTTTCAATCTACACAAATGCATGTCCACCTTTTGACCTTCTTTGATTCTATCTTGAAGTGCAGGTCTCAACACTAAGGCTGGCAATGAACACTTTTTCCCTTTAGGTACAATTTCAAGCTCTAATCTATGCAAATCCAGTAATATTGACTTTTGTATAACAAAAAGAGAAGACGTGGATTTTCTGCTCAATGCATCTGCAACCACATTCGCTTTACCAGGATGATAGTTGATCACACAATCATAATCTTTCACAAGTTCTAATCATCTTCTTTATCTCATATTCAGCTCTTTTGGGTAAAGAAGTACTTCAAACTCTTATGATCTGTGTAAATCTCATACTTCTCACCATACAAATAATGTATCTAAATTTTCAAGGCAAAAACCACAGCAGCAAGTTCCAAATCATGGGTTGGATAATTCTTTTCATATTCCTTCAATTGCCTTGAAGCATTGGCAATAATCTTCCCATTTTGCATCAAAACAACACCCAAACCATTTTTTGAAGCGTCACTATACACCACGAATCCACCAATTCCAATTGGAATGGTAAGAAAAGGAGTTGTAGTCAATTTATATTTTAGTTTTTGAAAACTTCTTTCACAAGCATCGGTCTACAAGAACTTCACATTCTTTCTTATCAATATTGTCATCAGAGTTGCTATCTTTGAAAACCCCTAAATAAATTATCGATAGTACCCTGCCCAAGAAACTCCTTACTTTTGATACATTTCTTGGTGTTGGCCACTTAATGACAACTTCTACCTTGCCCGAATCAACAGAAATACCATCCTTGGATACTACATGACCTAGGAATACCATTTGTTCAAACTAAAACTCACACTTCTTGAATTTAGCATACAAGTGTTTTTTTTTTAAGAACTTGCAGCACAATCTTCAAATGTTCTTTGTGCTCTTCTTTATCCCATGAATAAATTAGGATATCATCAATAAACATAATCACAAATTTATCAAGATATTACTTGAACATCCTATTCATTAGATCCATAAAAGCTGTAGGGGCATTGGTTAAACCGAAAGGCATCACTAGAAATTCATAATATCCATACCTTATTTGGAATGTAATCTTTGGTATGTCTTCTTCCTTGATCTTCAATTGATGATACCTAAAGTGCAAATCAATCTTAGAAAATACAGATGCTCCAAGCAATTGATCAAACAAATAATTTATTCTTGGGAGTGGATACTTATTCTTGACTGTTATTTTATTCAACTCTTTATATTCAATGTACAACCACAATGTACCATCCTTCTTTTTCACGAACAACACAAGTGCTCCCCAATGAGAATAACTAGGGAGAATAAAACCCTTATCAAATAATTCTTGCAATTGAAATTTTAACTCTTTCAATTCTATTGGTGCCATTCGGTATGGTGCTTTAGAAATATGAGTAGTTCCTGGCATAACATCAATCACAAATTCGATCTCTCAATTCGGTGGTAGTCCTGGTAAATCATCTAAAAATACCTCAAGAAATTCTTGAACCACATCTACATTTTCTGGCTTCAATTGTGCTTCAACTGAGGTGTCCAAAACACTTGCCAAATATCCAACACAACCTTTATTCAACATCTTTTGAGCTTTCAAAGCAGATATAATTGGTAAGGACCATGAGAATAAGGTACCACTAAACACAAACTGTTCTTCTCCAGGTGGCTGAAAAATCACAATCTTCTTATTACAATCAATTATTGCATGATATTTGGTAAGCCAATCCATACCCAGAATAACCTCAAAATTTGACATTGATAAAACAACGAGATCTGCATAGAGAGTCCTATCACTAATCTGAATAGAACAAGCCCTTAACATTTGATTGGAATTCATTTCTTCCACGGATAGAACAGTCACACTGTACCTTACTTTTAATAAATAAGGTGTAATGCCCAATTTTCTCACAAATGCACGTGATGCAAATGAATGTGTAGATCCAGAATCTATCAATGCAATTGCAGGTATCCCATAAATTAAAATAGTACCTGTGACTACGGAAGCATTTGCATCGGCTTGTTCTTGTGTCATTGCATACATTCTCCCCTGCACTGTTGGGCAATCATTTGCTATATGTCCTGGCTTTTTACACTTAAAGCTTCTTCCCACACTTAGCACATTGAGGCCTTTCAACTGTAGTAGAAGTCTGTCCAACTCTATGACGTTTTTCATTCCCTTGGTTTGATTTTTGCTCTTCTTTCTTCCACTGATTCAGATTTCTGGAGTGAATACTTGCTTCTTTTATTGATGAAATTTATCAATCTCTTTCTCATCTAAGTCAGCCATCAAAGCCTTGTCCACCAGTTCCCTGAACTCTATTACTGAAGATATTCTCACATCTCTTCTAATTTTAGGATTAAGGCCCCTCAAGAAATTATCCATCTGCTCATTGTTGTCTCTGGCGATGTATGGCATGTACTTGCAACCTTGTTCAAATTTTCTCACATAATCACATATAGACATCCCTCCTTGTTTTAACTCCAAAAATTCTTTCACTTTGAAAGACCTAGCATCTCTAGTGAAATACTTATTATAAAATATTTTTTTAAACCTCTCCCAAGTTAGCTCTTCCATATTCACTGCAAGTTTAGCTCCTTCCCACCAGGTTCTAACATCCTTCTTCAACAAGAAGATTGCACAGAGTAACTTCTCAGCATCATCAATTCTTATTTAGTCAAAGATAGTATCCAATAATTTAACCCATTCCTCTGCAACCATAGGATCAGACGCACCAATAAAATCAACAGGTTCCATCTTTCTAAACTTCTTATATACAGCTTGTGAAGGATCCTGTCAAACTTGTGGTGGAGAAAGTCGTTGATTTTGTTCTTGGGTTCTTTGTTGCATATCTAGCAATTGTTGTATCTGTTCATCATGCATTCTAGTTTGTTGTTGAATGAGATCAGTCAAATTATCCACCACACTATGATTACCCTTATGATCATCCATTGTCTTTCTTTTTGGTGCCATGACTTGATATGCATTGCCCAACCTCATTCTATTCATTAGCCAATAATAAATGCATAATCATGATAATAACATGAAATAAAATATAATCAAATAAATATAAAGGAAAATAAACAAGTAGTTGATTGAGTTTCCCAATGAGGATGTGTTCATATGCCTTCTTCCGTTTATAGGAACGACTAAATCTCCGCTCTGATACAACACACTGTAACACCCCTTAACCTAACTGCAGAGCCTAAACAAGCTGATACAGTTAAGTCAATAAATGGTAATTTTTCATCATTACTAGAGTTATGGTTTTAATAAAAATTCTCATTTTTAGCTATAAGAGAAAGAGCTTGAATCATTTTAAACACACCATATACATATATCAAAATGGAGTACATCTGTTTATAAAACCATAACAGAGCGGCTTATTTAAAAACAAAACAGAGTTTTCAAAATATGATACAAAACAGCTCGAAGCATGGCATATGAACAAATCTCTGTTCGGCCGCTCTGGAGACTCAGTCAACCTCTAAACCTGTACATTTCCACCTGCATCACATGAATCTAATGAGCTAAAGGCTCAGTAAGGTGAAACTGATGCAATAACAAATAGCATCATACAAATCACATAAATGATTAAATGTAATATTCAATTTAATAACTTTCTTTCATAAATCATTCTTTAGGGCCCTTAAAGTGTGGTACCTAACTAATAGCAATAGACCATGGTTTTTGGAACCTGTTTCTAATGATTGACCAATAAGAGAACTAATACGGAATTTCCATACTTGGTCTTTTAACCTCAGGTATTAGCTGTATTCTATCTCATTCATTGTGGCTTTTCTATACTAATTTTTCAACCTCAAGTATTTGCCACCATTTGTTGGGTCCACCGGTCCCTCCTGCGTCCCTTGTCTACCCGACCATCAATCAAGTACCATACTTTCTTTTAAAAAACCTCATTATATTCTTAATAGTGTCATGCTTCATAAACCATAAATGCATCAAATATTACATCATTTGACAAACAATAACAATCACATTAAAACATGAACAAACATTATATGATTCTTGTGATATAGTATAT
Organism: Paulownia fortunei; assembly: GCA_019321725.1. NCBI lineage: Eukaryota > Viridiplantae > Streptophyta > Magnoliopsida > Lamiales > Paulowniaceae > Paulownia > Paulownia fortunei. Next base: position 14,635,364 of record CM033111.1, on the reverse strand, counting down.
GAAAGCTTCAACTTACCTCAAGTCCACTTTGTGGCAAGTGAAAAGACCAATCTCTTTGGAAGATAGGATGTGTTAAAGGTCTAACATAATCAAATTATGTACCATTTAATATCATTTTTATAAATCATTTAGTCTATTCTAGTTAAAGTTCATATACACTTTTCAATCTTTTGTAAATAATTCTATATCAATTACAAAACCTTAAAAATAATGCATACTCCATATTTTACTACTAATTCCAAACTTTAAACATTAGGGAAGCTATTTAATGACTAATAATTCAAACATAATTATTAGGGCAGCCCCTAAAACATGCACACAATCCAAATTAACATGATGTAAATTCGGTTCTAACTTAAATCGATTGTACCCTTCAATTAAGCAAACTAATTGCTATTGTTTTCAATCATTCAAAGGAACTTCCAAACACAATAGAAGCATTACAAGATTAATAGAAATAAGTAAATTAAGCATATTTCACAAGACTATTAATTTTGTTAAAAACTAGCTTAACTAACTTGGTTTTGGCTTCAAGTATAACTTACTTAAGTTTTCAATCATACACAAACATACTAAAACATGTAACCATCCAAGATACTACAAATTCATCATAAGAAACATTGAAAAAGAATATTCCTTGATTAAGTTGGAATTAAGCTTCAAAATCAATGGTTTTCAAGCTTAAAAGGGTGGAAACTTGTTCTAGTTTATGTTCTATGGATTCCTACGGATTGAATTCAATTTTTTATGAGTATGAGAGTGTAGAAATTTGGGAGAAACTTAGGAGAATAAGGGCTGGTCATTTTTGAGGTGCTTCCACAAGAAATATGGATGAAAATGATTTCTTTGACCTTTCAAAGAGAGGAAAGTGGAGGGCTATAATTGGTTGCATCATGCTTAGTGTCTTCTCATGCCAAAAGCCACATTTATGGGCTAGGGAGATGACAAAAATTGATGCTTTGGTGTTATAATCAAGTGCAATGCGGTTTAGAATGATTCCATGCAACCTAGTCAACCAATAAATCAAATTGCACCATTTTACATACTTTTAATTCTTAGCCAAATGTAACATATTTCAAGTAAATATTTATGCAATTAATCACTTTAACATATAACCAGTATGGAGTAATACAAATAATTCATCTCATGGCCATTCAACACTTCAATCTTCCTTAATCGAGATACCGAGTTTTTCACTACAAAAAGACACTTAAGGAATATGTTAAATCAAGAAACAAAAGTTTGATCTCATATTTCATGTACTAATGCATGTTAAAGCATAAGTGAAGCATATAATAACAATTATTCAAGTTCGTGCAATCATGTTATTTGTATGCCATAATTCAATAATGCACATTGATTAGATGCAAAATGCTTATTATTAGCTATGTATGAGAGAATTGAGAATTGGGCATTACAAGTAATTACATGTCTTTTATCGCGTATGTATCTCTTCCAATCATGCCAATTTGTTTCTTCTAAAACATAAATGTTATGGTGTAAACTTCTGGATCTATTCCTAAAGCAATCCTCGTCCTAGGACAATGATAGAACAGTGGTACATTAAGCTTCAGATTTTGCTAGTGACATAAGTTTGACACGAATTTTGAATGGTTGTCCTACGCATTTGTTTTCTCATTCAATGTTAAATGTACAACCATTTGGAATTATGCAGAAATAGCATTGTACTTGGTCTTGTTCTTATATGAACTATCTATTGAATCAATGTGTGCTTTCAAATCTTTCGGAGTCATAATAGGATGTCAAAAATGTTGTTGTAAGCCCTTATATATTTTTGTGCTACCTGGATGTATTGAGTAGGGAGTAGTATGAGCTTTTTCTAAAATATCTCCTTTCATGACCTTGTCAAACAACACACACAATCTCCCTTTATATTGAATAATTCCATCATCAGTAATAGAGAAGTCTGTCCTCTTTCCAGCATCAATCTTTCTTTTCAATGTACACAATTGCATATCCACCTTTTGACCTCTAATTCTATCTTGAAGTGCAGGTCTTCAAACTCTTATGATTTGTGTAAATCTTACACTTCTCACCATAGAAATAATGTCTCCAAATTTTCAAAGCAAAAACCACAACAGGAAGTTCTAAATCATGGGTTGGGTAATTTTGTTCATACTCCTTCAATTGCCTTGAAGCATAGGTAATAACCTTTCCATTTTGCATCAAAACAGCACCCAAACTATTTTTTGAAGCGTCACTATACACCAGAATCCATAAGTTCCTATTGGAATGGCAAGAACAGGAGTTGTAGTCAATTTATGTTTTAATTCTTGAAAACTTCTTTCACAATCATCGGTCCATAAGAACTTCACATTTGCTATCTTTGAAAACCCTTGAACAAATCATCAATAGTACCCTACTAATCCTAAGAAACTCCTTACTTTTGATACATTTGTTGGTGTTAGCCAATTTGAATAAATGAAAATGGGTGTTTATGATTACAAGCTAAGTCTAACTAAACTAGCTAATAATCAAAATCAACTATGATGAAATTCAAAAACTTAAAAGCCAAGGCTTATGATTTCACCATAATTAGTCCAAATTAAATAATTTATCTCATCAATCTTAATTTATTTCCCAAGTGATAGTCGAGAATCCCTAAATTATCCACTAGCCTCTCCCAAGGTCTAATGAAAATATCATCAATTGCTAACCTATTATATTCCTATGTGAATTACAACAATCAACATTTCATTAGGTTTTATGGATCTCAAACATGACTACACAAACCATCTAAGTATATTTCTATCTCACTTGCAATTTATGGTTTTCTACACATAGAACTAGACACATATATCCCCTCCTGGGTTAATATGATTAACAAATCATTCAATTAGTGATCAAATAATTGAAAGCATTATGAACCCCGTAGAAAACTCAACTTGAAAATAAATCAAGAATTGAATTGATACAAATATTCAAAAGATCTTAATTAGATTACATCATAACCCTAGAAAAATAAATTAGTTCATATGGTAAAAATGAAAGATAACCTAACAATATCCATGAACATAATTAATGAGAAAAATAGGAAAATGAAATAAAACTTGAAAGATGATGAGTTTCTTCCCTTGTAGATGTCTTCTTCTCAAATCACAGAAGAATTCTCTCTTATTCTTCTTCCCTTCTTCTCTTCTACTTCTTCTTTCTTTGCTTGTTTTCTCTTATCTCCCTCTCTCCCTCTCTAAAAAATCTGAATTGGAGGCTCTTGGGACCTTGATTAGATTGGAATTAAACTCCAAAATCAATGGTTTTCAAGCTTAAAAGGATAGAAACTTGTTCTAGATTCTGTTCTATACATTCCTATGGACTGAATTTAATTTTTGTGAGTATGAAAGTGTAGAAATTTGGAAGAAATTTTGGAGAAGAAGGGCTGGTCATTTTTGAAGAGCTTCCACAAGAAAATAGGCTAAAAATGAGTTCTTTGACATTTCAAAGAGAGGTAAGTGGAGGGTGATGATTGGTTGTATCATACTTGGTGTCTTCTCATGCCAAAAGCCACGTTCAAGGGCTAGGGAGATGACAAAAATTAATACTTTGGTGTTATAATCAAGTGTAATGTGGTTTAGAATGATTTCATGCAAACTTAGTCAACCTACCAATCAAATTGCGCCATTTTGCATACTTTTTGTTCTTAATCAAATGTGACATATTTAAAGTAAATATTTAGGCAAACAATCACTTTAGAATGTAACAAATATGGATTAATACAAATTATTCATTTCATGGCCATTCAACACATCAATCTTCCTTAATCGAGATACTGAATTTTTCACTACAAAGAGGCACTTAAGGAATATATTACATCAAGAAATAAAAGTTTGATCTCATATTTCATGTACTAATACATGATAAAGCATAATTGGAGCATATAGTAATAATTATTCATGTTCATGCAATCATGCTATTTGTATGCCATAATTCGATAATGCATATTGGTTAGATGTATATTCATGAAAGATGTTTATTATTGGCTATGTAGGAGATAATTGGGCATTATGGTTGCATCATGCTTGGTGTCTTCTTATGCCAAAAGCCATGTTCATGGGCTAGGGAGATGACAAAAATTGATGCTTTGGTGTTATAATCAAGTGCAATGCGGTTTAGAATGATTTCATGCAATCTAGTCAACCTACAAATCAAATTGCACATTTTACATACTTTTATTTCTTAGCCAAATTTGACATAATTAAAGCAAATATTTAGGTAAATAATTACTTTAGGATATAACAAGTATGGAGTAATAAAATAATTTATTTCATGGTTATTCAACATATCAATCTTCCTTAATTGATATACTGAGATTTTCACTACAAAAAGGTACTTAAGGAATATGTTACATCAAGAAACAAAATTTGATCTCATATTTTATGTACTAATGCATGTTAAAGCATAACTAGAGCATATAGTAATAGTTATTTATGTTTGTGCGATCATGTAATTTGTATATCATAATCCGATAACGCGCATTGATTAGATGCATATTCATGTAAGATGCTTAGTATTGGCTATGTAATAGAGAAATTGAGCATTACAATCCTTCATTCCTTATAAAAATTTCATCCTTAAAATTTGAAGTACCAAATAATTTCAGATACTTGCTCTACATTTCTAGAGTCTTTCCAATGTGGGCTCTTCTACAGAATGATTCCTCCATAATATTTAACAAATCGAATCTTTTTCATTCTCAGTTCTTTTTCCTTCCAATCCAGAATTTGCACTGGTTTCTCTTCATAAGCTAAATTAGAAGTCAATTTTAATCTGAAATGTACTTTCTCAACATAGACACATGTAAAACATTATGAACACTAGATAATGATGGAGGTAAGGCCACTCTATAAGCTTTATTACCAACTCTTTCAAGAATTTCAAAGGGGCCGACATACCTTGGGCTGAGTTTTCCTTTCTTTCCAAATCTCATGACACCTTTCATGGGAGCTACTTTTAAGAACACATGATCCCCAACGGCAAACTCTAGATCTTTTATCCATTTATTTGCATAACTTTTATGTCTACTTTGTGCAATCTTTATTCTCTCTCATATATTCTCCACTACCTTAACGGTATGTTGAATTATTTTTGGACCAAGTAGGTTTTATTCTCCAACTTCATTCCAGTGAACTGGAGATTTGCAATTTCCTTCCATACAATGCTTCATAAGGCGCCATTCCAACCGTGATAAATGAGGTACAACTAAACACAAACTGTTCTTCTTGTTACAATCAATTGTTCCGTGATATTTGGTAAGTCAATCCATACCCATAATAACCTCAAAATTTGGCATTGATAAATGATAAAATCTACATAAAGTGTACTATCACTAATCTGAATAGAACAGGGCCTTAACATTTGGTTGGAATCCATTTCTTCCTCGGATGGAACTATCACACTGTACCTTACTTTTAATAAATTTGGTGTAATGCCCAACTTTCTCATAAATGCACGAGATGCAAATGAATGCATAGATCCTAAATCTATCAATACAATTGCAAGTATCCCAAAAATTAAAATAGTACCTGTGACTAGATCAACTTGTTCTTGTGTCATTGCATATACCCTCCCCTGAACTCTCCCATGCATTATTGGGCAATTCTTTGCTATATGTCCAGGCTTTTTACACTTAAAGCAACGATTAGTACCATTAAAGCATTCCCCAAAAAATGATTCTTCCCACACTTAGCACATTTAGGCCTTTCAACTGCAGTAGAAGTCTGCCCAACTTTAGGATGCTTTTTCATTCCCTTGGTTTGATTTTTGCTCTCCTCTCTTCCATTTCTTTAAATTTCTAGGAGTGAATACTTGCTTCTTTTGTTGATGAAATTTCTCAATCTCTTTCTCATCTAAATCAGCCATCAAAGTCTTGTCCACCACTAAACTCTATTGCTGAAGACATTCTCACATCTCTTCTAATTTCAAGATTAAGACCCCTCAAGAAATGATCCATCTTTTCATTGTTGTCTCTGGCGATGTATAGCACATACTTGCAACCCCTTTCAAATTTTTCCACATAATCACATACATACATCCCTCCTTGTTTTAACTCCTAGAATTCTTTTACTTCGAGTGACCTAGCATACCTGGTAAAATACTTATCATAAAAGATTGTTTTAAACCTCTCTCAAGTTAGCTCTTCCATATTCAGTGCAAGCTTAGCTCCGTCCCACCAAGTTCTAGCATCCTTATTCAATAAGAAAATTACACAGAGTGCCTTCTCAGCGTCGTTAATTTGCATGTAGTCAAAGATAATGTCCAATGATTTCACTCATTCCTCTACAACCATGGGATCAAACCTACCATTAAAATCAACAGACTCCATTTTTCTAAATTTCTCATATACAACTTGTGAAGTATCCTATCAAGCTTGTGGTGGAGGAAGTTGCTGATTATGTTCTTGGTTTCTTTGTTGCATAGCTAGTAATTGGTGTATCTATTCACCTTGCATTCTAGTCTATTGTTGAATGAGATCAGTCAAATTATTCACCAAACTATGACTACCCTCATGATCATCCATTGTCTTCCTTTTTGGTGCCATGACCTGATATACATTGCTCAATCTCATTCCATTCATTAGCCAATAATAAATGCATAATCATGAAAATAATATAAAATGAAATCTAATCAAGTAAACATAAAATAAGATAAACAAATAATTGAGTGAGTTTCCCACCCAGGATATTTCCATATGCCTCTTTCTGTCTTCAGGACGACTAAACCTCAGCTTTAATACCACAAACTGTAACACCCCTTAACCTAACTACAGAAGCCAGACAAGCTGATACAGTTAAATCAAGAAAAGTTCCCCTTCTTGGCTATAAGAGAAAAGAACTTGAACTCATTTGTTCTTTCATTTTATTTTAAACACACCATTTACATAAATAAAAAATGAGTACATTTGTTTAACTCATTTGTTTACAAAATCATAACAGAGCGGCTTGTTTAAAAATAAAAATAAAATTTTCAAAATAGGCTATGAAAACAGCTTGAAGCATGTCATATAAACAAATATATGTCCTGCCACTCTAGAGACTCAGTCAACCTCTAAACCTGTACATTTTCATCTGCATCACAAGAATCTAATGAATTAAAAGCTCAGCAAGGAGAAACTAATGCAATAACAAATATAGTACATGCAAATCTCATAAATGATTAAATGCATTATTCAATTCAAGAACTGTCTTTTATAAATCATTTTTTATAGCCCTTGAAGTGTGGTACTGATGAAAACAAAGCATACAAGAGAGAAACTCACACGTGGACTTGGAAGGACTCAAGGTCAGCAATTACATGATCCATTAAGCTTACCAAGTGGACCAATCACAAGATTTAGGGCCAAGCATTTTAAAGAAGCATTATATGGGTTGATTCAACAAGTTGGTGAAATGCCAAACACATGGGGGCCCAACATGAGTCCAAATCCATTTCAAATAATTCCAAATCAGATTGAAGGAAATTTAGTCACCATGATTTCAGTTTTTGAGGAGCCTAATTGAAGATACACATGTTTTCAACTTTGAAAAGGTCAATCACCAAGATTTCGGGAGCCTAATTCAAGACATGCACATTTTTCATTTTTTTTTGGAAGGCCAAGATTATTGTCTTGAAGATTTCTTGATTAAGATGATATTATAGGCAGGATTTACTTGATTAGTCTATTGATTAGTTTGTTTCCATAGGATAATTAGTTTTCTATTCTTAGTTCTTTGTTTTCTCATAAGTTACAATTGTTTAGAACCTATTTAAAGGGGATCAACTTGTATACTCTGGGACATTCAAAATTTATAAAAAAATTGGAAAGTTTATCTTGTTCTTCTTTCATTCTTGAAAGAACTTTTGAACTTATCAAGTTATTCTTGTGGCGTTCAAAACAATTGAACTTATCATCGAGATTCTTGAGTGTTCTTGAGTTTTTCTTGGTGTGGCGTTCCATATCCAATTGTAGCCTTGGTTCTTGATTTGCTAGTCACGGGTCAAGGTTCACTGAACTTGCATCTTAAAGATCTTGGGGTTGATTCCATATTTTGGTGTTGGGTTTCGTCGTATCATTGGCGAGGTTCATATCAGTTGGTATCAGAGCCTAGGTTCCAAAGGCAAGTTTGAATTATTCCTTTAATTTGCTTATTGTTCCTAAATTCCTACTTCATCTTTCTAGTTTCTGATTAAAACAAAAAAAAATAAACAAACAAACAAACAAAATCAGAAAATTTCTTGCAAATTCTTCAAAATTGAAAATTCTTGTGGTGTTAACCTAGCTCTCCTTATTCGTGGGCCCTTACTTTCACATTGATTGCTTGCATCAATTTCTTGAGAATTACTTCTTAAATCTTATGATTTGTCTTGATTGATTCTCATCTTGAAGTGCCACTTGAATCTTGATTATTCTTGAGTTTGATTAAGAGTGAAAAGAAGACACAACGAGTGGAAAGAGCAAGAGTGGTGAGAATATAAGAGGGTAAAAGCCAATTGAGTGCCAAAAATGAGAGTGACACTTTCTTGAGTGAAACACGTGAGGGAGCGCTTGTGAGGTCCTATAACATTGTTTTGCAGATTCTAAACATGTCACACAATCAAGTAGAAAACTCAATTGAAGAGACACAACAAGCAACCATCCCAAACCTACAACTACAGGCATTGTTGGGCGAGATAAAGCGGATGATGAGGACTAAATTGGAGCAAATTCATGAGAGGATGGACAAGTTGGAAGATGAGTCAACTAAGGGGCAATATCAAAACACTCCATTTCGACAACCACCTAGGCGAATGCAACTAGGGGCACAATGGGGTGATGTTGAAGATGAAGAAGAGTGGGAAAAGCTTAACGAACCACAAATAAACTGGGGAAGGTTTGGGCGTGGAGACAAAGACATTGGTAGAAGAAGACCTAAGCGAGATGATGATTTGGGAAGCATCAAGGTGAAGATTCCAACCTTCCAAGGCAGAAATGACCCTGAGGCCTATCTAGAGTGGGAGAAGAAAATGGAGATGGTCTTCGAATGCCACAACTACTCCGAGAATAAAAAGGTAAAACTTGCTGCAATTGAATTCATTGACTATGCTATTATTTGGTGGGATCAATTGTTGAAGGAAAGGAGGAGAAATCATGAACGGCTTGTTGAGACTTGGGATGAGATGAAGGTCATCATGAGAAGACGTTTCATTCCAAGCTACTATCATCGGGAGTTGTACAACAAGTTGCAGCATCTAACTCAAGGATCCCAGAGTGTCGATGAGTACTACAAAGAAATGGAGATTGCTATGATCCGAGCAAATGTAGAGAAAGACAGAGAAGCCACCACCGTGGCTAGGTTTTTGCATAGTTTAAATCGTGAGATAGCAGATGTGGTGGAGATGCAACACTATGTGGAGTTAACGGATATGGTGCACCAAGCCATCAAAGTTGAGCAACAATTAAAATGGAGGAACATGGCTAGAAGGGGAATAGAAACGACCTCCTCAATTTCATGGAAAACAGCACCTAAACGGGATGAATGGCCATCAATTAAACCTAAGCCCGAGTCCTCTAAAGATACCAAACCAGCTACAATGCCAAAACAAGGTAACATTGAATCTTCCACTTCTAAAAATCGAGATATTAAGTGCTTCAAGTGTTAAGGGAGGGGACATATAGCTAGTCAATGCCCGAACAAAAGGATCATGGTGATCAATGCTCAAGGGGAAATTGAGACAGAAGATGAACAAGAAGACGAAGTAGATGACATGCCACCTCTTGAAGACGCATATGAAGGGCAGTATGCAGTGGAAGGAGAATCATTAGTGGTGAGGCGAGCTCTTAGTGCGCAAGTTAAGGAAGAAAAAAATAACCAGCGGGAGAACTTATTCCATACTCGGTGTTTTGTACACAGTAAGGTTTGCAGCGTTATAATTGACAGTGGAATTTGCACCAATATTGCCAGCACTATGTTAGTAGAGAAATTGGCACTACCTACCTTGAAACATCCACGACCATATCGGCTTCAATGGCTAAACAATAGTGGAAAAATCAAGGTTACAAAATAAGTTTTGGTGGCATTCTCCATTGGCAAGTACGAGGATGAGGTGCTTTGTGATGTGGTACCATGCACGCATGTCATATCCTATTGGGGAGGCCATGGCAGTACGATCGACATGTCACACATGATGGTTACACCAATAGGTATTCTTTTGTCATCAAAAAGCAGCCTATAACACTTGTACCATTGAATCCAAAACAAGTTCTCGAAGATCAGCTCAAGATGCAAAAATCAAGTGAAAAGAGAAAAGAAAAAGAGAGAGAGGCCAAAGTTGAGAAAAAAAATGAGAGAGTCATAGCCTTGGTGAGTGAAAGAGAGGAAAAATACAACTTCATTGCAAAAAAAAATGAGATCAAGAGAGCTTTAACTTTACAACAGCCTCCTATAGTACTCATGTACAAGGAGGCCCTTTTGTGTACTAATGATCTTGCCGGATCTTTTACCGAACAACGTTCTTTCCCTTTTGCAGGAATTCGAGGATGTATTTCCTGAGGAGGTGCCACCAGGCTTACCACCAATTTGAGGAATTGAACATCAAATTGACTTCATACCCGATGCAATAATTCCAAATCGACCAGCCTATAGAAGTAATCCCGAGGAGACGAAGGAACTTCAACGGCAGGTTCATGAACTAATGGAAAAGGGGTATGTTAGAGAGAGCATGAGCCCTTGTGCAGTTCCAGTGCTACTAGTGCCTAAGAAGGATGGGACATAGAGGATGTGTGTTGATTGTCGAGCCATCAACAACATTACAGTAAAGTATCGACATCCCATTCCTCGATTAGATGACATGTTAGATGAATTGCATGGGTCTTGTGTGTTTTCAAAAATTGACCTTAAGAGTGGATACCATCAAATTAGGATGAAAGAGGGTGATGAGTGGAAAGCTGCATTTAAAACAAAATATGGTTTGTATGAGTGGTTAGTTATGCCTTTTGGATTAACGAATGCACCTAGTACTTTCATGAGGCTCATGAACCATGTTTTGCGTGCTTTTCTTGGTAAATTTGTAGTTGTCTATTTTGATGATATCCTAATTTATAGCAAAAACCTGGATGATCATGTTAAACACCTAACACTTGTTTTAAAGGTCCTAAGGAAAGAAAGGTTATTTGCTAATCTTAAGAAATGTACCTTTTGCACGGACAAGCTTGTATTTCTTGGTTTTGTTGTAAGTGCTAAAGGGATTGAGGTCGATGAGGAAAAGGTGAACGCAATTCAAGATTGGCCAACGCCTACTACGATAAATCAGGTAAGAAGCTTCCATGGCTTAGCCAGTTTTTATAAGCATTTTGTTCGGGATTTCAGTAGCATAGCTACGCCCCTAACCGAAGTCATCAAGAAGAATGTTCCATTTAAGTGGGGACATGAACAAGAAAAGGCATTCAAGCTCATCAAAGATAAATTGACTAATGCTCCTTTACTTGTTTTACCTAACTTCACTAAAATGTTCGAAATTGAGTGTGATGCTTCAGGTATAGGTATCAGGTGTACTGATGCAAGAAGGAAGGCCAATTGCATATTTTAGTGTTTAGTGAAAAGTTAAGTGGTGCAACCTTAAACTATCCCACTTACGATAAGGAATTATATGCATTGGTTCAAACTCTGGAGACTTGGCAACACTATCTATGGCCAAAAGAGTTTGTGATTCATACAGATCATGAGTCTTTGAAGCATCTAAAGGGGCAACACAAATTGAGCAGACGCCATGCCAAATGGGTAGAGTTCATTGAGACTTTTCCCTATGTAATCAAATACAAACAAGGTAAGGAAAATGTAGTTGCGATGCACTATCACGCAGGTATGCTTTACTTTCAACCCTTGACTCTAAATTGCTTGGATTTGAATACATTAAAGAGTTATATGCAACGGATTCTGATTTTGGTGACTTGTTTAAAAATTGCACTAAAGGGGGGTGTGGGAAGTTCTATTTGCATGATGATTTTTTGTTTCGAGAGAACAAATTGTGTGTTCCCCATTCATCTTTGCGTGAATTACTTGTTAGAGAAGCACATAGTGGTGGTTTGATGGGCCACTTCGGGGTAGCTAAGACTTTAGGTGTGTTGCATGAGCATTTCTTTTGGCCGCACATGAAACGTGACGTAGAGAGGATTTGTGCGAAATGCATTAGTTGTAAGCAAGCTAAGTCTAGATAGCAACCACATGGTTTGTACACACCCCTACCTATCCCTAGTGCTCCTTGGGTTGATATCTCTATGGATTTTGTTTTGGGCTTACCTAGGACTAAGAGGGGGAGAGATTCAATTTTTGTGGTTGTTGATAGGTTCTCTAAGATGGCACATTTTATTGCTTGTCATAAAACTGATGATGCATCTCATGTAGCCGATTTGTTTTTCAGGGAGATTGTTAGGTTGCATGGCATGCCAAGGACTATTGTTTCTGATAGGGATGCAAGGTTCTTGAGTTACTTTTGGAAGACCTTATGGGGAAAGTTGGGAACTAAATTGTTGTTTTCTACTACTTGTCATCCCCAAACTGATGGTCAAACCGAAGTAGTGAATAGGACCTTGTCTACATTGTTGCGTGCTATCATACAAAAGAACTTGAAAACTTGGGAAGACTATTTACCACATGTTGAATTTGCTTATAATCGTTGTATCCACTCTGCAACTAAATTTTCACCATTTGAGATTGTTTATGGTTTTAATCCATTGACTCCTTTGGATTTAACCCCTTTACCTTTGAATGAACGTGTTAACTTAGATGGAAAGAAGAAAGCAGAATTTGTCATGCAGATTCATGAAAAGGCAAAGCAACACATAGAGCGTCGGACGGAACAATATGCTAAACAAGCTAATAAGGGACGCAAGAAAGTTATCTTCGAATCGGGGGATTGGGTTTGGCTGCATATGAGGAAGGACTGTTTTCCAGAGCACAGGCGATCTAAACTCCTTCCACGGGGTGATGGGCCATTTCAAATGGTGGAATGCATCAATGACAATGCCTATAAACTTGAACTACCAGGTGAGTATGGTGTTAGCGCTAGCTTTAATGTTTCTGATCTATCTCCTTTCGATGTAGGTGATGAAGATTTGAGGACAAATCCTTTTCAAGAGGGGGAGAATGATGAAAACAAAGCTACACACTCACGCATACAAGAGGGAAAACTCACACGTGGACTTGGAAGGACTCAAGGTCAGCAATTACATGATCCATTAAGCTTACCAAGTGGACCAATCACAAGATTTAGGGCCAAGCATTTTAAAGAAGTATTATATGGGTTGATTCAACAAGTTGGTGAAATGCCAAACACATGGGGGCCCAACATGAGTCCAAATCCATTTCAAATAATTCCAAATCAGATTGAAGGAAATTTAGTCACCATGATTTCGATTTTTGAGGAGCCTAATTGAAGATACACATGTTTTCAACTTTGGAAAATTCAATCACCAAGATTTCAGGAGCCTAATTCAAGACATGCACATTTCTATTTTTTTTTTGGAAGGCCAAGATTATTGTCTTGAAGATTTCTTGATTAAGATGATATTATAGGCAAGATTTTGAAGTTTCCTAAATGTAAGGATGAATTATAGGCAGGATTTACTTGATTAGTTTGTTTCCATAGGATAATTAGTTTCCTATTCTTAGTTCTTTGTTTTCATAAGTTACAATTGTTTAAAACCTATTTAAAGGGGACCAACTTGTATACTCTGGGACATTCAAAATTTATAAAAAAAATTGGAAAGTTTATCTTGTTCTTCTTTCATTCTTGAAAGAACTTTTGAACTTATCAAGTTATTCTTGTGGTATTCAAAATAATTGAACTTATCATCGAAATTCTTAAGTGTTCTTGAGTTTTTCTTAGTGTGGCGTTCCGTATCCAATTGTAGCCTTAGTTCTTGATTTGCTAGTCATGGGTCAAGGTTCACTGAACTTGCGTCTTAAAGATCTTGGGGTTGATTCCATATTTTGGTGTTGGGTTTCGTCGTATCATTGGCGAGGTTCATATCAGGTACCTAACTAATAGCGATAGATCGTAGTTTTTGGAACTTGTTCATAATGGTTGTCCAATAAGAGAAATAATATGGGATTTTCATACTTGGTCTTTCAACCTCAGGTATTAGTCGTATTCTATCTCATTCATTATGGTTTTCCTATATCGATTTTTCAACCTTAAGTATTTGCCACCATCTATTGGGTCCACTGGTCCCTCCCGCGTCTCTTGCCTACCCGACCATTAATCAAGTACTATACATCCTTTCCAAAAACCTCATTATGGTTTTGATAGAATCAAACATTACTTCGTTTGAAAAATAATGACAATCATATTAAAACATGAACAACATTATATGATTTTTGTGATACAACAAATAAAAGTTCCAACTTACCTCAAGTTTGCTTTATGCTAAGTGAAAAGGTCAATCTCTTTGGAAGATGGGATGTATTAAAGACCTAACATAATTAAATCATATACCTTTCAATATCCTTTTAATAAATCACATAATCTTTTCTAATTAAAACCATATACACTTTTCAATCCTTCGTAAACAATTTCATATCAATTACATTACTTCAAAAACAATACATAGTCCATATTTACTAGTAATTCAAGACATTAAATATTAGAGCAGCCATTAAATCACTATTAGGACAGCCCCCAAACCTTGAACACAATCTCAAAACATCCAAATTAACATGGGGTAAACTTGATGCTAACTTAAATTGATTCTAACCATCAATTAAGCAAACTAATTGCTATTGTTCATAATTATTCATAGAAACTTCCAAACATAATATAAGCATTATAACATCAACTGAAACAAGTAAATTAAGCATATTTCATAAGCCTATCAATTTTTGCTAGAAACTAACTTAACTCGCTTGGTTTTAGTTTCAAGTCTATCTCACTTGAGTTTTTATTTATATAAAAAGATACTAAAACATGTAACTATCTAAGGTACCATAAATTCATCATAAGAAACAATGAAAAAGAATATATCTTGATTATATTGGAATTAAACTCCAAAATCAATGGTTTTCAAGCTTAAAATGTTAGAAACTTGTCCTAGTTTGTGTTCTATGGATTCCTATAGATTGAATTCAATTTTTAGTGAGTATGTGAGTGTAGAAATTTGGGAGAAACTTTGAAGAAGAAGGGCTGGTTGTTTTTGAGGGGATTCCATAAGAAAATATGACTAAAAATGACTTCTTTGAAATTTCAAAAAAAGGTAGGTGGAGGGTGATAATTAGTTGACTCATGCTTAGTGTCTCCTCATGTAAAGAGCAATGTTTATGGGCTAGGGAGATGACAAAAATTGATGCTTTGGTGTTATAATCAAGTGCAATGCGATTTAAAATGATTTCATGCAATCTAGTCAAACTACAAATCAAATTGCACCATTTCGCATACTTTTAGTTTTTAGCCAAATGTGACAAATTTAAAATAAATATTTATGCAAACAATCACTTTAGCATATAACTAGTATAGAGTAATACAAATAGTTCATTTTGTAGCCATTCAACACATCAATCTTTCTTAACCGAGATACCAAGATTTTCACTGCAAAAATAAACAAAAGTCTGATCTCATATTTCATGTACTAATGTATGTTAAAACATAACTGAAGCATATAGTAACAATTATACATATTTGTGCAATCATGCTATTTGTATGTCATAATCCGATAATGCGTATTGATTATATGCATATTCATACAAGATGCTTATTAGTGGCTATATAAGAGAGAATTGGGCACAAGCCTGCCTTTCTTATAAAAAAATCATCTTCAAAATTTGGCATACCAAATAATTCAGAATACTTGCTCTGCATTTTTTCTTCTCTTTCCCATGTGGCCTCTTCTAAAAATTGATGCCTCCATAATACCTTAACAAGTTGAATCTTTTTCGTTCTTAGTTTTTTTTCCTTCCAATCCAGAATTTGCAATGGTTTCTCTTAATAAGCTAAATCAGGAGTCAATTCAAACGATTCATAGTTCAACACATAAGAGGGGTTTGAGATGTACTTCTTCAACATAGACACATGGAAATCATTGTGAACACTAGATAATGATGGAGGTAAGGCGACTCTATAATAAGCTTTATCACCAACTCTTTCAATAATCTCGAATGGGCCAACATACCTTGGGCTGACTTTTTCTTTCTTTCCAAATCTCAAGACACCTTTCATGGGAGCTACTTTTAAGAATACATGATCCCCAACGACAAACTCTAGATCTTTTCTCCATTTATCTGCATAACTTTTCTGTCTACTTTGCGCGATCTTTATTCTCTCTCATATCTTCTCCACTACCTTAGAGGTATGCTGAACTATTTTCGAACCACGTAGGCTTCATTCTCCAACTTCATCCCAATGAATTGGAGATCTACATTTTCTTCCTTATAATGCTTCATAAGACGCCAATCCAATTGTTGATTGGTAGTTATTCTTACAAGTAAACTCCACTAATAGAAGCTTCGCATCCCAAGTCCCTTGAAAATCTAACACGCAAGCTCTTAACATATCCTTTAATATCTAAATAATCCTCTCTGATTGCCTATCACTTTGTAAATGAAATATTGTACTAAATGCAAGTTTTATTCCTATGGCACTGTACTCTTCCAAAATGTAGATGTAAACTTAGGATCTTTGTCGGACACTATTGAAACTGTCACTCCATGTGACCTGACTATCTATTTAATATATTGTTGAGCATAGTGGGACATATGTTGATTTTACTGGAAGAAAATGAGCTGATTTAGTTATAACCCTTTTAAGTTCTAGGTAATCCAACTACAAAGTCCATTGTAATATGCTCTCATTTCCACTTCAGAATCAACAAAGGCTTTAACAACTTTGTTGGTCTTTAATTTCTGTAATACCACTTAACCTAACTACAGAGTCTAAACAAACTGATACAGTTATATCAAGAAAATATTTAACTTTTCATCAATACTAGAGTTATGGTTTTGATAAAAGTTTCCCTTTTTGGCTATAAGATAAAGAAGTTGAATTCATTTGTTATTTTATTTCTTTTTAAACACACCATATACATAAATCAAAATTGAGTACATCTGTTTACAAAACCATAACAGAGCGGCTTATTTAAAAATAAAGCAGGGTTTTCAAAATATGCTACAAAACAGCTCGAAGCATATATGAACAAATCTCTGTTTGGCCACTCTGGAAACTCAATCAACCTCTAAACCTGTATATTTCCACTTTCATCACATGAATAACTAATAACATACATGCACATCTCATAAATCATTAAATACATTATTTAATTTAATAACTTTCATTTATAAATCATTCTTTAGGGCCCTTGAAGTATGGTACCTAACTAATAGCGACAGATCGTGGTTTTTGGAACTTGTTCATAATAATTCGCCGATAAGAGAAATAATATAAGGTTTCTATATTTGGTCTTTCAACCTTAAGTATTACCCGCATTCTAACTCATTCATTGTGGCTTTCCTATATCGATTTTTCAACCTCAAATATTTGCCACCATTTATTTGGTCCGTCGGTCCCTCCTGCATCCTTTGTCTTCCAGACCATCAATCATGTACCATACTTCCTTTTCGAAAATCTCATTATATTCTTAATAGTATCATGCTTCATGAACCATAAATGCATCAAACATTACATCATTAGACAAATAATAAAAATCATATTAAAACATGAACAACATTATATGATTCTTGTGATACACCAAATAAAAGTTTCAATTTACCTCAAATCCGCTTTGTGCTAAATGAAAAGGCCAATCTCTTTGGAAATGAGATATGTTAAAGGTCTAATATAATCAAATCATGTACATTTCAATATCCTTTTAGTAAATCACATAATCTATTCTAATTAAAATCACATAAACTTTTCAATCCTTTCTAAACAATTTTATATCAATTACATGACCTCAAAAATAATGCATACTCCATATTTTACTACTAATTCAAGACATTAAATATTAGAGCAGCCACTTAATCACTAATAATTCAAACACAAATATTAGGGCAATCCCTAAAATATGTACACAATCCAAATTAACATGACGTAAACTTGGTTCTAACTTAAATTGAGTGCAACCTTCAATTAAGCAACCTAATTGAAATTGTTCACAATCATTTATAGGCACCTTCAAATACAATATAAGTATTACCAAATCAATAAAAATACGTAAATTAAATAATTTCACAAGACTATCAATTTTGCTAAAAACTAACTTAACTAGCTTGGTTTTGGCTTCAAGTTGAATCTACTTAAGTTTTTAATCATACAAAAACATACTAAAACATGTAACCATCCAAAATACTAAAAATTCATCATAAGAAACATTGAAAAAGAATATAGCTTGATTAAGTTGGAATTAAACTTCAAAATCAATGATTTTCAAGCTTAAAAGGGTGGAAACTTGTTCTAGTATGTATTCTATGATTCCTATGGATTGAATTTAATTTTTATTAGTATGAGAGTGTAGAAATTTTGGAGAAACATTGGAGAAGAAGGGTTGGTCGCTTTTGAGGAGCTTTCAAAAGAAAACATGGCTAAAATGACTTATTTGACATTTCAAAAAGAGATAAGTTGAGGGTGATGATTGGTTTCATCATACTTGGTGTCTTCTCATGCCAAAAGCCACATTTATGGGTTAGGGAGATGACAAAAATTGATGATTTGGTGTTATAATCAAGTGCAATGTGGTTTAAAATAATTTCATGCAACGTAGTCAACCTACAAATCAAATTGCACCATTTCGCATACTTTTAGTTCTTAGCCAAATATGACATATTTAAAGTAAATATTTAAGCAAACAATCACTTTAACATATAACTAGTATGGAGTAATATAAATAGTTCATTTCATGGCCATTCAACACATCAATCTTTCTTAACTGAGATACCGAGATTTTCACCATAAAAAGACACTTAAGGAATATATTAAATTAAGAAACAAAAGTTTGATCTCATATTTCATGTACTAATACATGCTAAAGCATAACTGAAGCATATATCAACAATTATTCATGTTTGTACAATCATGTTATTTGTATGCTATAATTCGATGATGTGTAGTGATTTGATGCATATTCATACAAGATACTTATTATTAGAATTGGCTTTACAATCCTTTCTTCCTTACAAAATTTTGTCCTCGAAATTGGACGTACCAAATAATTTTGGATACTTACTCTGCATTTCTTCTTCTCTTTCCCACGTGGCCTCTTCTATAGAATGATTCCTCCACAATACTTTAACAAGTCGAATTTTTTTCGTTCTCAATTCTTTTTCCTTCCAATTCAAAATTGCACTAGTTTTTCTTCATAAGCTAAATTAGGAGTCAATTCCAATGGTTCATAATTCAACACGGGTTTGAAATATACTTCCTCAACATAAACACATGAAAAACATTGCGAACACTAGATAATGACGAAGGTAAGGCCACTCTATAAGCTTTATCACCAACTCTTTCGAGAATCTCAAATGGGCCGACATACCTTGGGTTGAATTTTCCTTTCTTTCCAAATCTATATCTTAGATATGAGTTGCATGAGATTTTATATCATAGTTTTGGCATGCATTATTTTTACTTATTGAGTGTTAGCTTATGTAGTTCATGCATTGTAGGTAAGCATGGTAAGACTTGAGACCTCTAGTTTACTGAACTGGCAGTGGAGCTCCTACATACTTTTAAAGATTAATGTACATGGATGACCACCTATTGGGCTATTTTGTGAATTTTGACTTTGATTTTACAGTTTATTATATTATATTATATTAATGACTCTATCCTGTATATTACTTTCAAAACTCCATTATAAATGAGTTTGGTTTATGATGATTTTGATAGACCTTGTTATTGTTCAAATAACTATCTATGTATGTGTAGTGTTACAGAATGTGAAAGCACTTTACTTTTATCAGTGTTTTATCAACTAACTAGCTGGAAAAAAAAATTACACATGCATACATGCACAAACTATGTTGCATAGGTTGTTTTTATATATGTATACATATTTTTGGGAGGTTGTGATATAGTGGTATCAAAACCCAAGTCTTGATTCTGTAGACTGTCCATGTACATTGTAATACCCCTTAACCTAACTAATAAACCTAAACAAGTTAGTACAGTTAAATCAAGAAATGATAACTTTTCATCAATACTAGAGTTATAAAAGTTTCCCATTTTGGCTATAAGAGAAAAGAACTTGAATTCATTTGTCATTTCATTTCATTTTAAACACACTATATACATAAATCAAAACTGAGTATATCTATTTACAAAACCATAACATACCAATTTAAAAACAAAATAAAATTTTCAAAATAGGCTACAAAACAGCTCGAAACATGGCATATGAACAAATCTCTGTCCGTTGTTCTGGAGACTCAGTCAAGCTTCAAACCTATACATTTACACCTGCATCACATGAATCTAATAAGCTAAAGGCTCTGTAAGGTGAAACTGATGCAATAACAAATAATGTACATGCAAATCACATAAATGATTAAATACATTATTTAATTTAATAACTTTCATTCATAAATCATTCTTTAGGGCCTTTGAAGTGTGATACCTAACCAATTGCAATAGACTATGATTTTTGAAACCTGTTCATAATGATTGGCCAATAAGAGAAATAATACAGTATTTCCATACTTGGTCTTTCAATCTCAGGTATTAGCCATATTTTGTCTCATTCATTATGACTTTTCTATATCGATTTTTCAACCTCAAGTATTTGCCATCATTTGTTGGGTCCGTCAGTCCCTCCCGCATCCCTTATCGACCATCAATCAAGTACCGTACTTTATTTTCAAAAACATCATTATATTCTTAATAGTATCATACTTCATGAACCATAAATACATCAAACAATACATCTTTTTGACAAATAATGACAATCACATTAAAACATGAACAACATTATATGATTCTTGTGATACAACAATTAAACGTTTCAACTTACCTCAATTCTGCTTTGTGCTAAATGAAAAGGTCAATCTCTTTAAAAGATAGGATGTGTTAAAGGCCTAACATAATCAGATCATGTACCTTTCTATATCCTTTTAATAAATCACATAATCTATTCTAATTAAAACTATATACACTTTTTCAATCCTTTGCAAACAATTCCACATTAATTACATGACCTTAAAAACAATGCACACTCCATATTTTACTACTAATTCAAGACATTAAACATTAGGGCAGCCACTAAATCATTAATAATTAAAATATAAATATTATGGCAGCCCCAAAAATATGCATACAATCCAAACTTGGCTTAAACTCGATTCAAACTTAAATTATTTCTAACCTTCAATTAAGCAACCTAATTGTAACTGTTCACAATCATTTGTAGGCACTTTCAAACATAATATAAGCATTACAAAATCAATAAAAATAAGTAAATTAAACATATTTCACAAGACTATCAATTTTACTAAAAATTTGTTTAACTAGATTGATTTTGGCTTCAAGTGGAACCTACTTAAGTTTTCAATCATACAAAAACATACTAAAATAGTAACCATCTAAGATACTACAAATTCATCATAAGAATCATTGAAAAAAAATATACTTTGATTTAATTAGAATTAAGCTTCAAAATCAACGATTTTCAAGCTTAAAAGGATGAAAACTTTTTCTAGTTTGTGTTCTATGAATTCGTATGGATTGAATTCAATTTTTGTGAGTAAGAGATTGTAAAAATTTAGGAGAAACTTAGGAGAAGAAGGGCTGGCCGTTTTTAGGAGGTTCCACAAGAAATATGGATGAAAATAATTTTTTTGACATTTCAAGGAAAGGTAAGTAGAGAGTGATGATTGGTTGCATCATGTTTGTTGTCTTCTCATGCTAATATCCACGTTTATGGGCTAAGGAAATGACAAAAATTGATGATTTGGTATTATAATCAAGTGCAATGTGGTTTAGAATAATTTCATGCAACCTAGTCAACCAACTAACCAATCAAATTGCACCATTTCGCATACTTTTAGTTTTTAGCCAAATGTAACATATTTCAAGCAAATACTTAGGCAAGTAATCACTTTAGAATGTAACAAGTAGGAGCAATACAAATAATTCATTTCATGGTAATTCAACACATCAATCTTCTTCAACTGAGATATCGAGCTTTTCACTGCAAAAAGATACTTAAGAAATATGTTAAATCAAGAAACCAAAGTTTGATTTCATATTTTTTGTACTAATGCATGTTAAAGCATAAGTAGAACATATAGTAACAATTATTCATGTTTGTATAATAATGCATATTGATTAGATGCATATTCATGCAAGATGCTTATTATTGGTTATGTATGAGATAATTGGGCATTACAATCTTTCATTTCTTATAAAAATTTCGTCCTCAAAATTTAACGTACCAAATAATTCTGGATACTTTCTCCGCATTTCTTCTCTTTCCCATGTAGCCTCTTCTATAGAATAATTCCTCCATAATAATACTTTAACAAGTCAAATCTTTTTCGTTCTCAGTTCTTTCTCTTTTCAATCTAAAATTTGCACTGGTTTATCTTCATAAGCTAAATCAGGAGTCAATTCCAATAGTTCATAACTCAACACATGAGAGGGGTTTGAAATGTACTTCCTCAAATAGACACATGGAAAACATTGTGAACACTAGATAATGACAGAGGTAACGTCACTCTATAAGTTTTATCACCAACTCTTTCGAGAATTTTGAATGTGCCGATATACCTTAGGCTAAGTTTTTCTTTCTTTCCAAATCTCATGACACCTTAAATGAGAGCTACTTTTAAGAACACATGATCCCCAACAATAAACTCTAGATCTATTCTTCGTTTACCTGCATAACTTTTCTGTATGCTCTACGCGATCTTCATTTTTTTTCGTATCTTCTCTACTACCTTAGCGGTATATTGAACTATTTTTGGACCAAGTAGGTTTCATTCTCCAACTTCATCCTAATGAACTGGAAATCTACATTTCCTTCCATATAATGCTTCATAAGGCACCATTCCAATTATTGATTGTTAGCTATTATTATAAGTAAACTCCACTAATGGAAGCTTCACATCCCAACTCCCTTGAAAATCTAGCACACAAGCTCTTAACATATCCTCCAATATCTGAATAACCCTCTTTAATTGGCCATCACTTTTGTGGATGAAATGTTGTACTAAATGCAAGTTTCGTTCCCATGGCACTGTATAAGCTCTTCCAAAATATAGATGTAAACTTAGGATCTCTATCGAACACTATTGAAACTGGCACTCCATGTAACCTGACTATCTCTTTAATGTATTGTTGGCCATACTAGTCCAAATTATATGTGGATTTCACTAGAAGAAAATGGGTTGATTTAGTTAATCTATCAACAATCACCTAAGCATGTTGTTCTTGTATTTTGCCTAATAAGCAGCATAGTTGTCCATTTCTCCTTCCCTTTCAAGAGAAAACACTTCCTCCAAACCAAGAGCCCAAACCTGCAAATGATGAAAAATTTAAATTTTACAATTCGTGCACATACACAGAACATAGGCGCACAACAGTAGTCGCATGCACATGAACACAATCATAAAAATGGAAGAATAAATACAAATTAAACAGAATACCCTTCACTAACTAACTAAGCACGATCGTTGTTCACATCCTAAATGCTAAATTGCAGCGAGATGGACAGAAAAAGAGTAGAAAGGAAAAGGAACCCACTGTATGCATAGGAGCATGAGTAGTAAGCAGATACTTCGCAATCAGTTCAAAGTCTTCACTGTCACGAGAAAGAGGAGAAATATGGCACATAGCTTCTCGTACTTGTCAAAAAAGTCACTGCCGCATTAAAAGTAACTAGTCCAAAAGCGATTTCAATATCCTGGAGTGCTTCCAGCAATTTCACCTATAAAAATAATGTAAACTGAATTTAAAAAAAAAAAAACAGAAAATAACATTCTGTAGGCTGGAAAAGAAATGGATGATGTAGGAAAAGATGACTGGAAGAAAGGAGATAGCAGCATTTCTTGGTGTTTGGCGTCCTTTAAACGCACCACTTCTCCACACTTTCGGAAGTTTTCAGCCATTAAAATTTTTAACAATTTTCTAACCTTCAATCAAAAAACAAATTATACAGTATATGCTTAACTGTGCAGAATAGATATTAAGCCCATCTTATTGCAATACTTCAATCAGAAATCCACTCATTAAATAGCTCTCTTATACAGGAAAGAAAATTTGTATAAAAACAAAAGGTATTGAAATGAATTAACACTCGACTGAGTTCAGGCACCACTAAGGAGGTCTACATAAGCTTGAACAGCATCCATTTCTTGAACAAACGTTTGCTCACATAATCTTCACCCATTACATTTTGTCTAAAGAAGAGATTGAGACAATGTGCTTAGCAGTTACAAAATTACGTAAACAATCTAGAAATGAGAGCATGTGGGGCTCCCCCTAAAAAAATTAATAGATGTACAAAGGACTTTGATAAGTGCTATAATTGAATTACAACCAAAATAGAAGCAGCCATACACATAAACTAGAGAGCACGGATCAAAGCCAAATTGAATTGTTGCATTGCTTGTTCTTACCATCATCATTATAAACAGTTACATAAAAATAATATAAAAGTCAACAATTAAGTGAAGCTATACAAAACAAGTAAGAACACATAGTGCATAATCTAATAAATGTCACTTCTTTAGTTAAAGTCGAAATCATACCAAACATTACAATTAAGCCAAGCATACAAGCACAAATAACTCCCATTTTAAAAGTGAGAAATTAGCAAAACCAATCTTCTAACAGCAAGTTATAGTTAATGCAACTTCTCCAAAGTATTATTCATGACACAATCTCTCTGTTGAGGATTCTGGCCAGAATTTAGGACATTGTGGCGATTCCTAAATACCGCCATATTCCTCATGAACTTTCCTATATCATTTAGCAACTAAGCAATCTAAATATTTTACTAATTCAGTCACATTTATTTTAGGGCTTTGGTTTCATATGCCTTGGTTCTTTTTACGAATTCTGCCTTGCACGTTAGTATCCCCCGACACCCAGCCCAAACAAAGGACCCAAAAGAAAAACATATTTTAAAAATGGAAATGCTTTCAGATAATCACACTATCCAAGAAAGTTAACAATTCCACACAGACTTGGTAGCTAAATGAGAAATCATTTTTATTGCAACAAATTGAAACTTCTAGGTCTATAAAGGCATCTAAATTTGATTTTGGAACAAAGAAAGAAACAATTGCATGAGTTAGAAAGATACACAGCACTATAAAATGCCCAAGTACAAAAATGAATTGAGTAAAGCGGCAACACCATGTACCTTTGATTTAAAGTGATCCTCATCCATACTAACATGTGGGTGCGTAGAAGGAATAACCGCGAAAAAGCTGTAGCTACCATCAACAATACGATAGCCTTTGAGAGTAGGAACACACGCAGCAGCAGTATTTAACAAATTCTATATCAACTCTAAAGCCTCAGAATTTGAAAAGAAAAGCATAAATATATAATCTACCAATTACTACTCAGTTACTTGATGAATATCAAGAAAATATAATCGAGCAACATAAAGTCCTCAAAGGCATTAGAGAGTAACATATCATAAGGCTAGATATACGCACCTTTTTTCTACCACTACTCCATTGAAAACAAGATCAGCTGCTTTTGCATTAACCACAGGAGATTCAGCTAACTCTATTGGATCATCACTTGGGTTATCAAGTATATCCAAATAATCGAAAGATACATAATGAGTAGTTCTTCAGACATAGAGGAAGATAACTCTAAACAAGGTAAATGATCATACCAGACAGAAGCTTGGTATGTACTTCGTACAAGTCCTTCAATCAAATTGACTTGTCTTAGTTTGGACTCTAATATCAGAGTATTAATAGACTCCAGAGCCTAGTCACAAAAGAAAAGAAGAAAAAAGAGCCTTATCAGATTACACAATGAGTACTTTGTCAGGCAACAAGATAACTATAAACAAGGTAAATGATATTGTATCTTACAGACACTCGATATCAATATTGCCTTCACGACACATTTGCTTTGGGACATCAGTGCACCAGCCAAGCATCAACCTCATTTCAACCTCGTACTACCATTTTTTTTTCTTCGTTCTTTTGTTTTTTTCCTTTTGTCTTCCTTCTCTTTTTCTATATTTTTCCCTTTTCCGTCTTCTTTTCATTTATCTTTTTTTTTTTTTTTTGTCCTCCCAAACCAACTCGTCTTCTTTCCTTCCATTTTTTTTCCTTTTTTTTTTTTTACCATCTTTTCCTCACTTTTCTGTTCTTTTCTGCCTCTTCCTCCCACCCCAATTCTCCTCTACTTTCCTTCCATTTTTTATTTCATTTTCTGCTACCACCATTTCCTCCCTTCTGTTTTCTTTTCTTTTCTATCTCCTCCCGAACCAATTCTTCTCTACTATCCTACAATTTTTGGTTTCGTTTGCTAGCTCTCCCAATGGCTGTCACACAGTCAAAACAAGGAGGAATCAGAAAGCAACATAATAATAATGAAAAAACATAGTACCAACGCAATATGACCTTATGTAAAGGAAACTAAAAAGTTAAAAATTACTATGTAAAAAATAAAAAAAGTGATGATAACTTAGAAAAAAGTAAGCACTGTGTAACTTATAGACATCACTCTCTGCAAATAATTACACAAGATAAAAATTGAGGTTATGCATGTCAATTAGGTCAAAATAACTCTTCGCACGTGAATTGAATGCTTCCTGACATAGAGATAATTTGTGTAACAAATTATCCAATATTTCTCACCTTTCCAAATAATGACAATTTAGTTTCCGTTCCATTGACAACAAGATCAGCTGCTTTTGCATAATCACAAGAGATTCAGCAAACCCTGTTAAAAACCATCTCTTATATCATCAAGTGTACCAACTGAAGGAAGAGCCTTTATCCTGATAATCGAAAGATTAGATAATGAGTGCTTGTTTGGACACAAAAGAAGATAACACTAAACAAGGTCAATGATTTCGTATCTTACACACACTTGGTATCAACATCATATTCAGGTGACATCTGCTTTGGGACATTGGTGCATGAGCCAACCATCAACATCATTTCAGCCACATTGTCTTCTTTTTCCCCTTATCTTCTTCATCTTTTCTTTTGGTTTCTTTCTTCCCCTGAGGAACCAATTCTTCTCTTCTTTCCTTCCATTTTTCACTCTCTTTTTCTGTAACTACAATTTCCTCTCTTTTCTGTTCTTTTCATCCTTCTCCCAAAAATTCTCATAAGCTTTCCCTCCATTTTTTTCTTTTTTCTTTTTTTTTTTACCATTTACCGCCATTTCCTCTCTTTTCTTTTCTTTTTTGCTTCCTGCCACCTCAATTCTCCTCAACTTTCCTTCAATTTTTTGTTTCATTTTCTGCTTCCACAATTTCCTCTCTTTTGTGTTCTTTTTTTTCTCCTCCCGAACCGATTCTCTACTTTTCTACAATTTTTGATTTTGTTTTCTAACTCTCCCATGGCTGTCACACAGTGAAAACAAAGAGGAATCAGAAAGCAATGTAAAAACATAATGAAAAAAAACACAGTACAACATAATTTGAACACCACATGCCTTTATTCGCCTTCCTACGTAAGTTTATGAGAATAGAAATTTGATCAATCAAATTCACAACAGTACAATATCCAAATAAAAGGTTTATTATGCCAAGATGAATATGAAAAGGAAATGTTAGAAAGAAAAAATATTACAAAGTAAAAAATGAAAATAGTGAAAAAAGCTCAGAAAAAAGTAAGCATTGTATGAACTTAGAGACTAACTTAAAGACATCAGGCTGTGTAAATAATTACACGAGATACGAACAAAATCAAAATTAAGGTTATGTGTGCCAATTAGGACAAGCTAACTCTTCACACGTGAGTTGAACGCTTCTAGACATTGACATTATTTGTTTCACAGATTATCCAATATATTCTCACCATTCCATATAATGACAATTCAGTTTCTACCACTATCCCAATGACAACAAGATCAGGAGCATTTCTTGGTGATTGGCGTCGATTAAACGCACCACTTCTCCACACTTTTGGAAGTTTTCAGCCACTAATAATTTTAGCATTTTTTAATCCTTCAATCCGTTCAATAACAAAGAACAAATAATGAATATATGTTCCGTTGTGCAGAATAGATATTAAGCTCAGCGGATTGCACTACTTCAATCAGAAGTCCACCACTCATTAAATAATTTTTTTTTAAACAAGAAAGAAAATCTGCATAGAAACATAAAGCATTGAAATGAATTAACACCCGACCGAATTCAGGCACCACTAAGGAGGTCCACATGAGCTTGAACAGCATCCATTTCTTGAACAAACGTTTGCCCATATTAATCTACACCCATTACGTTATGTCTAAAGAAGAGATTGAGATTAAACCATATAAAGAACTTTACAAGCAATACTAATGTGCTTAGCAGTTATAAATTACGTAAACTATCCAGGGATGAGAACTTGTGCGACTCCCCATAAGAAATTAAAAAATGTATAAAGGACTCTGATAAATGACTAGAATTGATTACTACCATAATAGAAGAAAATGCGAAACACATAAACTAGAGAGCATGGAGCAAAGCCTAATTGAATTATTACATTGCTTGTTTTTACTATCATCATTATAAATAGTTACATAAAAATCATAAAAAGTAGACAATTAAGTAAAGCAATACAAGTAAAGAACATATAGCGCATAATCTAATAAATCTCACTTCTATAGTTAAAATTGACATCAACCAAACATTACAATTAAGTTAAGCATACGAACACAATTAAATTCCATTTTAAAAGTGAGAAATTTGCAAACCAATCTTCTAAAGTGTGAAGACCTATGCTTGAATAAGTTAATCAGAGGAAAAATAATGACTTCATTTTACCTGTGACTTTGTTAGCTCATAAACCTCGCCTAAGGAAACCTCACAGAGAAGCATTAGTCCAACCGAACTGTGAGAACATTTACTGACAAAGTAAATTCCCTTCCCAAACTACACATCATAAAAGCTTTTAAAAGTGAGTACATACATGAAACTTGCTAATTAAACTACAAACAGGTACAATAGAGAAATACAAGAAACCCATGTACCCTGTTCATGGGGCTTTTGGAGGAGCAATTCTTAATCCTTCACCAACGATACCAACAAGGTCAACCGTGATCCTGTATCAAACAGAAAATTATATGCATCACTATCTTCTCCCCAATATTTCAAATGATATGCTCGGATATCTGAGTACATAATTCATCACGCATAGATATCACGACTCACAGGGTCAAAGAAGCATGTTGTTCTTGTATTTTGCCTAATAAGCTGCATACTTGTCCATTTCTCCTTCCCTTTCAAGAGAAAACACTTCCTCTAAATCAAGAGCCCAAACCTGGAAATGATGAAAAATTTAAATTTTACAGTTCGTGCACATACACAGAACACAGGCGCACAACGTATCCACATGAACACAATCATAAAAATGGAAGAATAAATATAAATTAAACAGAATACCTTTCACTAACTAACTAAGCCCGATCGTTATTCACATCCTAAATGCAAAATTGCAGCGAGATAGACAGAAAAAGAGCAAAAAAGAGTAGAAAGGAAAAGGAACCCACTGTATGCGTACGAGCATGAGTAATATGGAGATACTTCGCAATCAGTTGAAAGTATTCACTGTCACGAGAAAGAGGAGAAATATGGCACATAACTTCTCGTACTTGTCAAAAAAGTCACTGCCGCATCAAAACTAACTAGTCTGAAAGTGATTTCAATATCCTGGAGTGCTTCCAGCAATTTCACCTATAAAAATAATGTAAACTGAATTCAAAAAAAAAAAAAAAAAAAACAGAAAATAACATTCTGTAGGCTGGAAAAGAAATGGATGATGTAGGAAAAGATGACTGGAAGAAAGGAGACAGCAACATTTCTTGGTGTTTGGCGTAATTTAAACGCACCACTTCTCCACACTTTCGGAAGTTTTCAGCCATTAAAATTTTTAACAATTTTCTAACCTTCAATCAAAAAACAAATTATAGAGTATATACTTAACTGTGCAGAATAGATATTAAGCCCAGCTTATTGCAATACTTCAATCAGAAATCCACTCATTAAATAGTTCTCTTATACAGGAAAGAAAATTTGTATAAAAACAGAAGGTATTGAAATGAATTAACACTCGACTGAGTTCAGGCACCACTAAGGAGGTCTACATAAGCTTGAACAGCATCCATTTCTTGAACAAACGTTTGCTCACATAATCTTCACCCATTACATTTTGTCTAAAGAAGAGATTGAGACAATGTGCTTAGCAGTTACAAAATTACGTAAACAATCTAGAAATGAGAGCATGTGGGGCTCCCCCTAAAAAAATTAATAGATGTACAAAGGACTTTGATAAGTGCTATAATTGAATTACAACCAAAATAGAAGCAGCCATACACATAAACTAGAGAGCACGGATCAAAGCCAAATTGAATTGTTGCATTGCTTGTTCTTACCATCATCATTATAAACAGTTACATAAAAATAATATAAAAGTCAACAATTAAGTGAAGCTATACAAAACAAGTAAGAACACATAGTGCATAATCTAATAAATGTCACTTCTTTAGTTAAAGTCGAAATCATACCAAACATTACAATTAAGCCAAGCATACAAGCACAAATAACTCCCATTTTAAAAGTGAGAAATTAGCAAAACCAATCTTCTAACAGCAAGTTATAGTTAATGCAACTTCTCCAAAGTATTATTCATGACACAATCTCTCTGTTGAGGATTCTGGCCAGAATTTAGGACATTGTGGCGATTCCTAAATACCGCCATATTCCTCATGAACTTTCCTATATCATTTAGCAACTAAGCAATCTAAATATTTTACTAATTCAGTCACATTTATTTTAGGGCTTTGGTTTCATATGCCTTGGTTCTTTTTACGAATTCTGCCTTGCACGTTAGTATCCCCCCGACACCCAGCCCAAACAAAGGACCCAAAAGAAAAACATATTTTAAAAATGGAAATGCTTTCAGATAATCACACTATCCAAGAAAGTTAACAATTCCACACAGACTTGGTAGCTAAATGAGAAATCATTTTTATTGCAACAAATTGAAACTTCTAGGTCTATAAAGGCATCTAAATTTGATTTTGGAACAAAGAAAGAAACAATTGCACGAGTTAGAAAGATACACAGCACTATAAAACGCCCTAGTACAAAAATGAATTGAGTAAAGCGGCAACACCATGTACCTTTGATTTAAAGTGATCCTCATCCATAATAACATGTGGGTGCGTAGAAGGAATAACCACGAAAAAGCTGTAGCTACCATCAACAATACAATGGCCTTTGAGAGTAGGAGCACACGCAGCAGCAGTATTTAACAAATTCTTTATCAACTATAAAGCCTCAGAATCTGAAAAGTAAAGCATAAATATATAAGCTACCAATTACTACTCAGTTACTTGATGAATATCAAGAAAATATAATTGAGCAACATAAAGTCCTCAAAGGCATTAGAGAGTAACATATCATAAGGCTAGATATACGCACCTTTTTTCTACCACTACGCCATTGAAAACAAGATCAGCTGCTTTTGCATTACTCGCAGGAGATTCAGCTAACTCTATTGCATCATCACTGGGGTTATCAAGTATATCAATTGAAGAAGGAGCCTTTATCCAGATAATCGAAAGATACATAATGAGTAGTTCTTCAGACATAGAGGAAGATAACACTAAACAAGGTAAATGATCATACCAGACAGAAGCTTGGTATGTACTTCGTACAAGTCCTTCAATCAAGTTGACTTTTCCACGTTTGGACTCTAATATCAGAGTACAAAAAGACTCCAGAGCCTTGTCACAAAAGAAAAGAAGAAAAAAGAGCCTTGTCAGATTACACAATGAGTATTTCGGACAGGCAAAAAGATAAAAGATTTTGTATCTTACAGACACTCAATATCAACATTGCCTTCACGAGATATTTGCTTTGGGACATCAATGCACCAGCCAAGCATCAACCACATTTCAGCCTCGTGCTACCATTTTTTTTTTGTCTTCTTTTGTTTTTCTCCTTTTGCCTTCCTTCTCTGTCTTTATTTTTTTCCCCTTCCCTTCTTCTTTAGTTTAGTTTTTTTTTTTCCTTTTTTTTTTCTGTTACCATCATTTCCTCTCTTTTCTGTTCTTTTCTGCCTCCTCCCACCCCCATTCTCCTCTACTTTCCTTCCATTTTTCATTTCATTTTCTGCTACCACCATTTCCTCTCTTCTGTTTTCTTTTCTTTTCTATCTCCTCCCGATTTCATTTTCTAGCTCTCCCATGGCTATCACAGAGTCAAAACAAAGAGGAATCAAAAAGCGACGTAATAACTTAATGAAAAACATGGTACAACACAATATGAACTCCACATGCCTTGATTCGTCTTCCTACGTAAATTTATGAGATAAAAAATTTATCCATTTAACCAATTAACCAATCAAATTCACAATAGTACAATATCCAAATAAAAGGTTAATCATGTCAAAATGAATATGTAAAGGAAACTAAAAAGATAAAAAGATAATAATTGAGGTTATGCATGTCAATTAGGTCAAAATTACTCTTCGCACGTGAATTGAATGCTTCCTAACATAGAGATAATTTGTTTCATAGATTATCCAATATTTCTCACATTTCCAAATAATGACAGTTTAGTTTTTGTTCCATTGACAACAAGCTCAGCTGCTTTTGCTTAATCGCAAGAGATTTAGCAAAAACTGTTAAAAATCATCTCTTATATCATCAAGTATATCAACTAAAGGAAAAGCCTTTATCCTGATAATCTAAAGATTACATAATGAGTGTTTTTTCGGACACAGAAGAAGATAACACTAAACAAGGTAAATGATCATACCTGACAGAAGCTTGGCATGTTTTTTCCTCCTTCGGGAACTCTATACAAAAAGGACTCCGTAGCCTTGTCATAAAAGAAAAAAAGAAAAAAGAGCCTTGTCAATTACATATAGAGTACTTCTTCGTATACATAAGAAGATGACACTAAACAAGGTAAATGATTTCGTATCTTACACACACTCGGTATCAACATCATGTTTAGGAGACATCTATCTGCTTTGGGACATCAGTGCACGAGCCAAGCATCAACATCATTTCAGCCTCATTTTTTTCTCTTCTTTCTTTGTTTTTTCTTTTTGTCTTCCTTCTCTATCCCTTTGCTGTTTCTTTTTTTCTTTTGTTTTATTTTTTTTTCCCTCCTGAACCAATTCTTCTCTTCTTTCCTTCCATTTTGCTCTTTCTTTTTATGTTACCACCATTTCCTCTCTTCTCTTTTCTTTTCTGCCTCCTCCCAAAAATTCTCCTAAACTTTCCCTCCATTTTTTTTCATTTTTTTTTTGCTGTTACCACCATTTCCTCCCTTTTCTTTTCTTTTCTTGCGCCTCCAACCCCAATTCTCCTCTACTTTCCTTCCATTTCTTATTTCATTTTGTGCTATCACCATTTCCTTTCTTTTGTTTTCTTTTCTATCTCCTCCCAAACCAAATTCTTCTTTACTTTGCTTTCAAGTTCTTTGGTCTTGCCAGATTGCGATTTTCAATCTGAATGACACCCTGGGCACCTTTCACTTTATGTCAGCAGCATTGGCAAAGATAGGGTGAAAATGTTCGCTTGTCTAGCCATTTCATCGAAAGTGAAAATGCCTAAAGAAATAAAAAATGCTTTCCAAGCAGTAAGAGGCCACAATTGTACTCACTTCAACATCCTCAGATTCCACTTCAGACTTCACACCAGACGTCTCAACTTCTTCCTCGTCAGCTTCTTCCTGTCAGCACAAAAACAATTTAAGAAAAGGGAAACCAAATGATGACACGTGCATTAGAACCCAGGATCAATTTATGACAGTTCAAAAGATATATTTTCTAAAGAATATACTAAACCAACCAATTACAGTACCCGTACCAGCTCCAATATCAATCAAACAACCTATAAAAATGTTGGCCAATTGTAAGGCTTGTCACTGAACTGAATCACCATTCTTTTTCCTTTTAGCTATGCTTCCCTAATCTTTCTTCCACCAATGCATTTGATAATAAAGCTCAAATAACCCTTCACAAACTTTAAAAATCAACATTACAAGTTTAAAAGAGTGAAATACATCAGTGCTGTATTACCAAAATTGTGGAGAACTAAATAAATACTTTTTGAAAGTGCGAAGACGAGACGAGGTACCGGCAAAATAAAAAGAAAAAAAAATGAGATTTGTTGGTAGCAATATAATGATTAGCAAAAACTCCAGATAGACAGAAAAATTAAACAAATTCCTCTTTGGACACACCCTCAACCCCAGTCTCTCTCTAAATATACTCCTGCTCCTTCCGCTGACTAGACCAGAAAATCCCAAAATAAGAAGTATGAGGCAGGGTGGGGGTAGATTACATGACCACAAGTGCAGAATATATTATGCAATGTCAATAGAACATTCAAAAGATCAAAGATAAAAATTGCTTAGGGACGAGTATCCAACCCTCGCATAGAACTTTGAAGCATTAGTTTTCAGTTTGGAACCATTTATTTTGTTGGGTGGAATATGAGATGATTCATGGAAAATGTGATAAGTTATAGAATATGGACTATATACTTGGATAGATTGTAAGGATGATATTTTATCAAATCAAACGTAATCAATTGTATACTTTGTGGAATAATTATTGTGATAATGGTCATATAACCAAAATGCCTTTAGTGAATTATCCCCAAATTGATGTTTACATGCCCCTTTCACATTAACCACCACCATTCCCACCGAGTACCACCAGCAGCACATCCGCACGCCACTCCCCCTTCCTTCTTCTTTCTTTTCTTTCCTTTTTTTTTTTTAAATGTAACTAAAAAATAGGATGATATATTTAATATAGGGGTGCGAAAAAAATGCCCAAGTGTTTACTAACTGCTTATTGAAGTGAGATTGTTGAAGTTAAATACAATACTGAGATAAAAAGTCGCCATCTCATTGGAAAGTATGCTTCAGAAGAGAGTTGGATACAATGCTGGAGTGGAGAATTACAAGGATTTCAGGACAATATACTCCCAAGTTCAAACTAAACAAACAGGGAACATTTTGAACAATCAATTTATAAATGAAAGGAAAGAAATGTATCATCTATATTTGTAACTTTTGGATTCCAAGTGCAAATCAGGTCTCCACCAATGGTGGATACCATGAGCATCTTTGAAGTCTCGTGTCGGTGTGAGGTTCATCTTGGGGATATGTAAGGTTTAGAGGAGAGGCCAGGGCATTAACGTCATTTCATTCTACTGTTTAGGGGCAAGAATGACATTTCAATGCACCATTAATGGTGGGCCAATGTGGATTATTGTATCAGAGATAACCATCATATTTCTTTTACCTCATGTCTTTGCAATTGATTAAGGTTGTCTGTAGATCAATTCTGAAACACCTAATGTTGGTTCAAGTGATAATGTCGCTTGCTTAATATTGTTCTTCACGTGATTCATTTGCACTAAATCTATATCATGTGGTTAATAAATGATAGCGCTAGTAAAACAGATTTACAGAAAAAAAATAATTATAAGACTATGTTATATTACCTTATAGAGTCTCTGCATGTATGCAAGAAGGTTTTCTTGTAATGGTGAATGAACCACCAGCTTGTGATTCCCAGATGTACTGCTCATCATAATTGTGCTTGGTGGTAACAATTACTTCTCTGCAACAAGGTAAGCAGAGTAGAAACCCACACAGAACTGTCCAATCATGCTAACATCAGCACCTGCCTGCAATGCCTCCCTGAATTCTTTTGTACCAGATCTCGCAGTTGTATTGTTCACCAAATCTGTCGAATTTCATACACAAGACAATATTAGTACCGCAGTCACAAATTCCTCCAAAATCTATAATAAATTTTTTGGATTACTGGGAGTGATTTTGTAGCATACGCTAGAAGGATTTCGATGCATTTCTGGTGCTTCATCGTACTTTTACCAAGATATGATGTTAAATTCGTGTGTGGAATGCTTATTTAGATATCAGTTAAGGATTCTTATTTTTCTCAATTAGCTGGCATTCTTGATAGTCACATTTTGATAAGTGTTATGCTGTGCCTTTTTACTTTAGCAGGAGATATCTGTTTTCCCCCCTTTTTCTACATACCTGGTCATTTGTTTTTCTCTACATACTTGGTCATTTGTTTTTCCCCCTTATTCTACATACTTGGTCATTTGGTGAGGAAAAAGATCCATACTTCATAATCTGAGGCCTTTTTTTCCCAACTGGAGATGGATCCTGTATAAAAGCACATGCAGTCATATCCCTATCAGAAGAATCAAATACCTTATGGGTCTCATTAATATGCAGGTACTGAAGCTGTCCCAACTCAAATGTATGTGAATCCGGCTCGACCTCCCGTAAGTTAAGGATGTTGGCCTTGGGGCAGCAAGCAAAGCCATGGCTGCTGTAAGCATGCTTATTTGCCAACCCATTATGCTTGGGGATCTCCTTATTCTCATATTCCACCACTTCATTGTCCTGGCAGCTATCCTTCTTTCCGGCTCAATACATGCCCCCGAACAGCCCATCTAACAGAATCAGTTAGATTAAACTTGAGTTTGACAGTCTTTCAAATAGGTAACCTGAAAAATGAAACCATGACATTAATCAAATTACTTAAATTGAGTTATTAAGAAGCTTGTGATGTGTTTTTGAACCCCCTCAAACTTGCCAGCAGTACATCATATTATTGTATCAGGATCTCTTTAAACCATGAGGCAGCTTTTAAAAGTCGGATTATGCCATGAAGATTTTTTTGCAGCAATTAAAAGCAGTTGGATAGAGCGTGATTCCACAATTTACCTTAATCACTTTCTCCAATTTCTTAAACACAGATTCTAAAGAATGAAGTCTATGAAACAACAATCCTCACTAGTGCACCAAGCATCTTTTTTTAAACACTAAAATCAATGAAGTAACAATATAAAAGATGCCTGTAAGACTAAATGCAATGTACATATCATTTCACAACTTGACCAACTTTGGTACTTAGGTGACCATAAACTGAGAAATAGCTCAGCTTAAAATTGACAACAAAATGGCATAATGAGGTCACACAAATCACCAAAGTTAGCACCACATATAAATTATTTTTCTGAGAAAGAGAGCAACTTTATCATACATGATGCTTGTAATAATAATATCTATTCATTCAATTTAAATAAAAGCATTATGGTCAGAAATTATCGTCTATATGAAATCAAAGTCAAATCCCTCTCTAAGCTATTGAACTTTCTCCTGATAAACATTTTAAACCATCATCCTTTTCTCTTCATACTTAACAATGATCCTGAATCTCTCCTATTCAGACACTTCATAACCACATGATTTATTTTAATTTTCTATTTTCTTCCCAGTGTCAAGTATGCATTGAAGTCTAATCAAGCTCAAGACTTAACTCACAAGCAGCCCAACAACAACTTAACTAATCAAGCTCAAGCCCAACTTACAAGCAGCCCAACAACAAAAACTTGGGCTCAATTTTATTTTCTCTGATGCTTTTATTATTTATATGCATTACATATTACGTTTCCAGTTTAAATACACTTCTTATTCATCATTCGTCAAGCAGGCGAAACACTTCGGCAGATGACAGTGGAAGAGATTGACTAAAGAAGAATGAGAAGCAGTTAATAAACTGCTAAGCTACCAGCCAGATGAGGATTTGGCTCACATTGGGTGCTAAGAAGAACCTGAAGAAGGGGAGTGGTGCTGATGATGATAATAAAGAGCACGAGGAGAAGGCGGGCAATGTGGTGTTGTATACATTCATCTTTAATCCTGCATGTTTCTCTCCCTCTCTTGCTCTCTTTCATTCTTTTTAGGGGAAAAAGATTTTTTTCTACACGATAATATATAGGCTTATCGCTTCGATAAAGGACATTTAACAATCATTTGAAGTGATAAAAGGACAAATAACCTCCTATAAAATGAAAATGAGCTAATTATTCTTTGTATTTTCAAAAAAAGGACAAATAACACAAATATCAATTTCATCATTTATTTAAATGACAAACGTACTCTTGTATATGTGTGAAAATTGCTAATTTATTTATATATTCTTTTGCTTTTTCATAATTAATTAGAGTTAAATCATTAAATATACAAATATAATTTATTAATATTGTACATGCTATTTGAAAAAACATGAAATAAAATATATATGGAGATTCCACAGATTTGGAAATAGTTCACAAAATGATAATCATCAAATTCGAAAATAGTGCAACTAACTCTGATCGTCCAAAGCAAACGAGTATAAGGAACAAGAAAATCACAACTGCAGGGAAGGGACAATTTATCAATCCTGCTCAACAAATTATGCTATTGTTCCTTATTTCAGAGTCAAGAAAAATTCATCTAAAAAACACACGCAGTATATGAAACGCGACAAAACTAGGGCTTCCAAACCCAGCGACAACAAACACTACTCAGAAAATATTTCATAACAATTCCAGAGACAAATAAAGATAAAAGTACATAACAACTCAACAAAGAAAATTACTGGAACTCCAAGAATTCAGAAAATTCATTCGCAATCCACAACCAAATAGCCAAGAAACAGGCATCATTTTCAAGAACTATCCCTCTACCGTCACAAACACAGAACCTAAGTGAAGATTAGATCCTAAATAAGCACTATAAAACTTTACCTATCTATTCGGGGTCGAGAAATATCGGCGGCCAGTGGGCTTGCCCTTGCACTTCCCTCTTCCTGTGTCGTCGTGTGCGTCTCTCTCTTCTCTGCGAAATAATTGAAAAAGAGAAAAATGGCCGACCCTTGAATTCAAGAAAGAGGCAGATTCAAGAAAAATGGCCGACCCTTGATCCATCAATAAAGGGATATGGCCGCGGGCATTGAATTGAAGATTTTCACTGCTTTTCTGTGGAACGAGGAAAACCTTTGCACAAAGAAAAGATAGGCTAGAGAGCCGAGAGTTAGAGAGGCCGATTTCCAGGTTTTAAGTTTTAACCAACGTCTATATTTTATTTGCAGACGGAAGAGATAGACTTGTGAGAGAACAGGGTAAAGAGTCCGATTTCAAGGTTTTAAGTTTTAATATGTATGATTATGTATGTCTCCGTATGTATACAGATATATCGATTGTGTGTCTGTATCTGTCTCTGTGTGTGTACATACAGATATATTGTGTGTGTACATACAGATATATTGTGTGTGTGTAATTTAGTTATTAATTTTTATTATTATTTTTATTATTAATTATAAAATAATTAATTTAAAATGGCTCAATTTTTTCACCACTTGTTTAGTTATTAATTTGAATTATTTTCCCAGCCAGTTAATTTAGAAAAAATAAGATAGGTCAAATTATTAAAAACCTCCCACTAATTATTTTTGAAAACTCATTTGATTGAAAATATTGATATTTGTTTTTCCTTTTATTTGTAATTCAATTTTATAATAAATAACTTCAAAAATAATTATTTTTTTATAGTGAATCAACTTATCAGTTAAAAAATATATGTATACATATACATTTATGTTTATGTATATAAAGCTAATTACATATTTAATTGAACATAAATTTATTATAAATCACCTTGTTTGTGGCGAAATGACATAAATATATATTTCTAAATCCATATATATATATATATACATGAATAATTTGTACACATAAATATATGTGTAAATATTATACTAAATTTATATATGTAATGAAATAATATTTTTTATAGGTATATATGCTTCATAGATAAATATCCTATAGTTCCCAAAAAAAAAAGAGAAATAATCAGGTAATGTAATGGCAAGTGCCAAAAGAAATTCTCTCAAATTTTACAAATAAACAAGTTTTGGGAGTTTTTTTCATAAAATAAATACCTAACAAAAACGTTCTCTAAAAAAAACATGTTAAATAAAAAATCATTATATTTTTCTTTCAAAAAAACTCATTGAAACACATATCCTATTTTACTTCTCATTTCTATAAACTAATTTTTTTTATTTTTTCTCGCATAATTATTTTTTTCGAAATGGAGATCTCATTCAATCATAGCTTATTTTTCTAACGGTTCCTTTCTTAAATCAAACTTCATCCTTTTTTTCTGAACCTAGATGGAGAACGTAGTAACTAGGATAAGAAAGCGCATGTGTCTTGTGGAGAAAATATTCGGACGTTGTGTGTTTTATTCAGTTCTTTCTAATTCTCAACTTAGTTACTTAAAACGTTGTTTGATACCAGAATAACTCATAATTGCAAATATTTATTACTTTTAGATAAATGTATATATATATATATGTTATGTCTATATATTCCTCTCATTTACAAATATAAAAAAATTTCGTGATTTTAATTTACTTGACATAAAATACTCAGTTTTGATATTATAAAAATATGCATTTTAAAACAAAAGAAAATAGCACAAATATCAAAATTCAAATACCTATATATTTTTTATGTAATTGTAAAGATATTAAACATAAAATTCACTTTGTCGCATAAGTTATAAAGTCTAATTGTGTGTTCAAGTAAAATAATTACTTTTTACTTTGATTAAAAACAAAAAGACACAACATATACTTGTGTTTTTTAAGAATTTAGTTACATAGTATTTAACACTTCTTTTATGATTAACACATGACCTGAGTGAATTATACTTATCATAAAATTTATCATATTTTATAAAAGAGCTTTATTATCAAGTCCACCTCTAAATTCTAATGTATTTAGTAGTATATTTCTTGCATTATATTATTGGACGAAAATAAGTTCATTCAACAAGTGATTACCAAAATATTAATACACTCCAAGAGACACGTTGAAGCGAATAGTACGATATTTTTAAACTAATCAAATGTTCTAATAAAAAGAGAACAAACTCATCCCAGAAAGCACCATGTAGATTTACTCCAAAAGGGTCCACAAAAGCCCCTTTCTCAGCAAGAACTCCCTCCATTTATCATGGTTGGCTCTCACCTCTTTAACAACTTTGATTTCATCCCTATGGCCATCATTATAGCCCCATGCATGCCTTCCTTGGTAAACTATACATCTTCATCTCCTTTTTCCACTTCCATTCCAATTTTTAAAATCCCACACAATCTTGTATGATGTATTGATGGGTACATGCGATAGCAGCACCAATTTGACACTTGCTTATCAACCCCTCCCACATCGACTCGTACCCACAATGCATGATGCAGCACCCCGTAGCAGGGTGTTTCAAGATCAGTTGTTATGGTATTCACCCTCCATAAGTAATCCCCTTCTCTCAAGTTCTCTCTTTAAATCCATTAAGTAAAGCTTTTTTCTATTATGTCAATGCGAAAAGGTGGCTTTAAAGCAATTAAGAATAGTAGACCTGTGAACTTAAGACTTAGTAAAAGCTCTTCAAATTTATCCTTTTTAAGCATAGCTTCACTGCCAAAAGTGTAGAAAATCATAGTTCTGGTTTCAAATTTGTCCAACTAATCTACCCACCGTTCATCTAGAGTTAAAGCTTATGCCTTTGGGACTATTGGACCTGCTAGTAGGATCGGTTTCTTAAGCTTGTTTTCAAGAATTTAATAATAGGCTCCCTCAATTTCTTTACAATTCTTGAAGCCAATTGCATCACTCTCACAAATTGTAGTCATCAAGCGTTGCTTCACTGTTATGTCACAACCCATTTTCTTTGTTGTCTCAAAGTACTTAAGGTTGTCGACAGTGGAAAACTGTAGGGCCACTTACTAGATCCTCAATTCACAGTCTTAGTGAGCCTCAATTCACAGTCCTTTAGCAAATAAGAAACTGATTGCCATGGGGCTTACAATGCTATAGTAAATGAACTTGATTTGCTAGCGGTATGCCAAGCCTGATAGTCAGTGTATGATTGAGGCATCACCCAAATTTTGCATGGGGTAATCAAGGAAACCACAACTCTTTCAAAAAGAATCAAGGCATGATGAAGCCCCCACCACTCGGTTATCCCCCTCAAGAGGAAAAGCCAAGTAAGGAGGAGATGATGAGCAAACTACTAAAACTAGATTTCAAAATAAGAGGCATCAATCCAAAACAAGTGGGGCAGCTAGCAAGCATGATATCTAGACGACTCCAACGTGCTTTGCCAAGTGACACTGAGAAAAATCCCAAAACACAAGTTAATGTAATCATTTTTGAAACACCCACTACTCAACAACTAGATATATAGTATAATTTGACATGATAGAACATGTGTATATGTATGGAATTTTTTTTTGTAACACTTTAAAAAAAGATAAATCATTTCTTACATGCACAATCGTGTTTAAAATACTTTCTCACACATGTCATGTATATGGCAGGATCAGTATTTATATAAAAGCACAACACCCACAACGACCACAATATTTACATACTATATAAAAGCACAAAACCCACAACAACCACAATATTTACATACTTATTTATAGTAAAGTTTTAAAAGTGAAATATAGAAGCAGTCTAAAAATATAATACAACAGACTCAAAATATAACAAGCCAACAAAATAGCTCAACAGGTCATCATCCATATACACACTCCCTTAGACACTTGCAGGACCTCCAACAGCCATCCAACCAGTAAAATATGCTTCAAGTATCGTCGTACTCACCTACAATGCATAAACTATATAAGTTAATGCTCAGCAAGTAAAGATTATGCATGTCAAAGAATAATCTACAATATCAAGTCATGCATCTCAAAATG
Organism: Paulownia fortunei; assembly: GCA_019321725.1. NCBI lineage: Eukaryota > Viridiplantae > Streptophyta > Magnoliopsida > Lamiales > Paulowniaceae > Paulownia > Paulownia fortunei. Next base: position 14,592,627 of record CM033111.1, on the reverse strand, counting down.
CTATGCCCACAATGTAATTTTATGCATCAAAATATTTCTCTTAAAATTATTTCTTTATTGGGCCCCTGACCAACACTACTATCCCATGCACCGAAAAGGAGCTCTGTACACCACTATAATCCAATGGCCAATAATCATATAAGCATGCAAATCTATGCATACTCATATGCATGCAAATTTATGTACGCAAACCTAAAAATCCATGCATAAAACTATGCAAATCCATATATAAAATCATACAAATCCATGCATGTTTCGGTGCACTAGTAGTGGTCAGCAAAATATTTTCCTTTCTTAGAATCATGCTGTGCAATGCAAAATTTATCACAATGCTCTTATATGATGCATGCACGTGCAAATGCCCATGTATGTATGCTCAATGGACATGAATGATAGTAATGTGTGTCCTCTACTTTGCACATATAATCTATGGTATTACATATAAATCATACATTTACTATATCTATGCATTGTAGTTGCAAATGAATATTTATTTACCTTTCACTTGGTTGGTGGCTTAGTTTAGATTTGTTTATTATTCTCCTCCAATTTTAGATGTAAAATAGCCTGTAATATTACCAACATCAAGCACCATTCCCAATTTAACAAGTTGAAAGCATAAAATATCATACTAAGACCTTAAACACCAAACTATCTAGGTTTTACAAACTAGAACTCAATCTAGTCCCTCCAAACCTTAATTTCTCATCTTAGATACATATAAACATCATATCATTGAAGTATTATAACTCTAGTATCATGTACCTAATTGTTAATACTCAATAGCAATATGTCTAGGTTGAAATATGCTAAGTTATCAAATGGGACAGATTCACATTTTCATATTTACTTGCTGTCCAATTTAGTTGTACAATAATTTTGACATCCCTAAACATATCCAATTACTCCCAAATTTTTATCACACTTAGATAACATGTATATAAATGTAACCATATTATAGAATTGCTAAAAATCATGGATATAACTTCCCAAGTTCAGCTCTCTTCACAACATACTGAAATAGATTGTTTTCCTACCGTGATAGTTTTGCACACTTCATGACATTAATAGTTTTGGCACCCTTATGTATATTCAATCTCTCCCAATTTTTTACCACACTTATATAACATATACATAGAGATAACCAGGTTATATTCTTGTCAAAACTAATGGATTTAACTCCCCTAATTCATTCTCCTTCATAGTACACCCAAATAGATTTTGCTACTTTGGCAGTTTGAGTGTTTCTCTAATATCATTATCTATTTCAATTTCTAACTGATCAAAATTCATTTCAATACTCTTAACTCATATATAAAAATGTATATGATGTAATTATAGGTTTTATTCAACATACCATATACTTTTGAAGCTTAAAATACAAGAATACAGCAAGGTGACAATTTCTAACACAAGTATTTTTTATCAAATATTTCCAACCACAAACCCTTTTTTTATACATCAAAACCTATCTAATAACATCCTAACACATTTATAAATAATATTAAAAGCTTAATAAGTCAATAAACCTCAAGATAAATCTGGAAGTCATGCCAAACCCATAGGTTAAGCTCACCTTGCACAGTTTTCTACTTGAACTTGGTTATTTCTCATTTCCTTTGCTTGTTTTGCCTCCTTTTTTGGTTGGAATCACTTAGGACCTATTTAGAGATCTTTTTCCATGTATTTAGAAGCTGAAATGATTTAGAAGAAGGCTACAGTCGTGGCTGTTAGCTTAAGAGTGAACAATAGGTTGAGGTACTAGCTTGATAAGTCTAAGCATGAGGTGGCATAAGTTTAAGATGGCATATAATGGTATAATCTGATTTTCTCCCTTATCTTGCAGCCCTAATCTTGTGTGTCTCACATATTCTTATTTTGTTGCAACCTATCTTCATTACCATTCATTCCTGTAGCTAATTCCTATCTCCGTTCATTAGGTTTTTCACTAGAAAAATCATCAATTCTTGCCTGATTGATAAGTTTGTGCACTGATAGTGTTACAAGCTTATGAACCTAGTTATATAACATTTAAATTATAGTATTATATGTCTAGTTATCCCAAGTGTATGATTTAAATATACATATAATATTAAAATTCATGATCGAACGGACTCCCTTTTTATAAACTTTTCGATGACACCTTTCGAACTCCTAAGATTACCACGTGTAACCTGACACTATTCACTATATTGATACCTAAATTTCTTCTTATCTCAATACAAAATCAACCACTTAGATTAGGGGATTCGATAATCAATACCGTGTGAGAGCTTCAAAATTAAGTTTAATGGTTAACAACGCCGTATAAAATAAAATGAATTATATGATGTCATACCAATGCAAATAGCACGTAATTAACATGTAATGCATAAATCATATATGTCCATGTGAGTAGTAAGAGGCTCGGGTATCACAATTTTATGAAGTGAAAAAGAGATTGACACCAAAGTGCAAGAGGTGGAAAGTTAAGAGACTAAGTACAAGCACACATTCAATCCTAGCATATCCCCTACACTAATTGTTCCACCTAAACTGATAAGTATTCCTCCACCTCTTCCTTTAGCTTTGAAGCGATCTCAATAGCATGTGCAATTAATTTATTTTTTTTGAAGTTTTTAAGAAGTTGCATATTAGTATTCAATTTGTTGACGTTCTGTTTCAAATGCCCAAATATGCTAAGTTTTTTAAGGAAATTTTGTCAAACAAAAAGAAATAGAAGCAATATGAAAAGATGAACTTAAGCGAGGAGTGCTCGATGATTGTCCAAAATAAGCTTCTTCCAAAGTTTAAGGACCCTGGGGGTTTTTCTATACCTTGCACTATGGGTCCACTTTTTTCTCTAATGCCTTGTGTGATTTGGAAGCAAACATAGATCCTATGCATTTTTTAATTTATATGAAGCTTGGACTCAAGGAACCAAAGCCAAAAATAGTGTCGTTGCAACTAGTTGATTGATCTATCAAGCATTCATGAGGTATTGTTGAGGGTGTGCTAGTGAAGGTAGACAAATTTATTTTTTTGGTTGATTTTCTTATCTTGGACATTGAGGAAGATGTTAATGTGTCTATAACATAAATTTCGTTCTCTGTAAAATTAACAAATGAGAAAAATTACACAAATTAAATTTTATTGAATTAAAAAAATAAAATAGTTATAATCTCTATGGTTCCTCTAATTCTTCTATTAAAGAACAAGAATTTTTTAAATTTGAACTTTTGGAGGTACAATCATCAATTTGATCTTCTTTGAACTGGATTTTATCATTCAGTAACATTAATTCGAGTGTTTAACACCTTAATATCGAATCAAATGTTAGAACTTAAAGAAAGTCGACTTCTTGAATTTGAATATTTATTGGTGGTTCGACCCTTCAATCTCCTCTAAGGTGGATTTAATCTCCAATAATGTTAATTCAAGAGTTTAACAACTTATTATTGAATTAAAATACTATTATTTGAATGAACTCTGCGATGAACAGCTTGATTTTTACCTTAACACAGTAGATCTCCTTAAACTTGATTGTTTTGGTTGAGAAAATTTCTGTCAACACATTTATTGCTTGGACCTCTTATTCACACCTTATATCTTTGAATCTTGTGAATGACCCCTATTTATACTTGTAGAATAGGGATTATTTGATAAGGCATTGATGAACTAGCATGATTTGATTGACTTTTCATGATTTGATTGATATCTATCTTTTTTTATCATAAGATTTGATACAATCTCGATTCGCAAGAATTGAGTTTTGACACTTAGTGAAATTTATTTGGCCAATAAATTATATATTATAATACCAATTAGTTAACTATTTATTTTAGGAATTAAATTTGATTAAATCCCCAATATAAATAGAAAATATAAAATTAATATTTAATATATATTATTTTACACGTATTACCATTTAATTAGAACAAATTTAATTTGTCTACAAATGCCCCATCGATACTTATTCACGGATAATGCATATTTAAGTGAATAATTGTAATGCCCAATTCTCTCCTACATAGCTAATAATAAACATATTTTATGAATATGCATCTAATCAATGTGCATTATCGAATTATGGCATATAAATAATATGATTGCACAAATATGAATAATTATTACTATGTGCTCCAGTTATGCTTTAACGTACATTAGTACATGAAATATGAGATCAAACTTTTGTTTCTTGATTTAACATATTCCTTAAGTGCCTTTTTGCAGTGAAAAGCTCGGTATCTCAGTTAAGAAAGATTAATGTGTTGAATGGCCATGAAATGAATTATTTGTATTGTTTCATACTTCTTACATTCTAAAGTGATTATTTGCCTAAATATTTGGTTTAAATATGTTATATTTGGCTAAGAACTAAAAATATGCAAAATAGTGCAATTTGATTAGTCGGTTAACTGGGTTGCATGAAATCATTCTAAACTATATTACAATTGATTATAACACCAAACCATCAATTTTGTCATCTCCCTAGCCCATAAATGTGGCTTTTCATATGAAAAGACACAAAACATGATGCAACCAATCATCACTCTCCACTTACCTCTCTTTGAAATGTCAAAGAAGTCATTTTAGCCATATTTTCTTGAGGAAGCTCCTCAAAAATGACCAACCCTTCTTCTCCAAGTTTCTCCCAAATTTCTATACTCTTATACTCATAAAAATTGAATACAATCCATAGGAATCCATAAAACACAAACTAGAACAAGTTTCTACTCTTTTTAAGCTTGAAAACTATTAATTTTGGAGTTTAATTCCAATCAAATCAATGTATATTCTTTTTCAATATTTCTTATGATAAATTTATGGTATCTTAGATGGTTACATGTTTTAGTATCTGTAACACCCCTTAACCTAACTGCAGAGCCTAAACAAGCTGATACAGTTAAATTAAGAAATATTAATTTTTCATCATTACTAAAGTTATGGTTTTAATAAAAATTCTCATTTTTAGCTATAAGAGAAAGAACTTGAATCGTTTTAAACACACCATATACATATATCAAAACTGAGTACATTTGTTTACAAAACCATAACAGAGCGGCTTATTTAAAAACAAAACAAAGTTTTGTTTATAAACTACAAAACAGTTTGAAGCATGTCATATGAACAAATCTCTGTCCGGCCGCTCTAAAGATTCAGTCAACCTTTAAACCTATACATTTCCACCTGCATCACATGAATCTAATGAGCTAAAGGCCCAGTAAGGTGAAACTGATGTAATAACAAATAACATATATGCACATCTCATAAATCATTAAATGCATTATTCTATTTAATAACTTTTATTCATAAATCATTCTTTAGGGCCCTTGAAGTGTGGTACCTAACTAATAGCGATAGACCGTGGTTTTTGGAACCTAATTATAATGATTGGCCAATAAGAGAACTAATAACGGGTTTCCATACTTGGTCTTTTAATCTCAGGTATTAGCCGTATTCTATCTCATTCATTGTGGCTTTTCTATACCGGTTTTTCAACCTCAAGTATTTACCACCATTTGTTGGGCCCGCGTCCCTTGTCTACCCAACTATCAATCAAGTACCATACTTCATTTTCAAAAACCTCATTATATCTTTAATAGTATCATGCTTCATAAACCATAAATGCATCAAACATTACATCACTTCACAAATAATAACAATCACATTAAAACATGAACAACATTATATGATTCTTGTGATACAACAAATGAAAGCTTCAGCTTACCTCAAGTCCACTTTGTGTTAAGTGAAAAGATCAATCTGTTTGGAAGATAGGATGTATTAAAGGTCTAACATAATCAAATCATGTACCATTTAATATCCTTTTTATAAATCATTTAATCTATTCTAATTAAAATCATATACACTTTTCAATTTTTTGTAAACAATTTCATATCAACTCCATAACCTTAAAAATAATGCATACATCATATTTTACTACTAATTCAAGATATTAAACATTAGGGAAGCCATTAAATAACTAATAATTCAAATAAAATTATTAGGACAACCCACAAAATATGAACACAATCCAAATTAAAATGACGTAACCTTAGTTCTAACTTAAATTGATTCTAACCTTCAATTAAGCAAACTAATTGCTATTGTTCACAATCATTTGTAGGCACCTTCGAACACAATATAAGCATTACAAAATTAATAGAAACAAGTAAATTAAACAATTTCACAAGACTATTAATTTTACTAAAAACTAGCTTAACTAGCTTGGTTTTGGCTTCAAGTGTAACTTACTTAAGTTTTTAATCATACAAAAACATACTAAAACATGTAACCATCCAAGATACTACAAATTCATCATAAGAACCATTGAAAAAGAATATACCTTGATTAAGTTGGAATTAAGCTTCAAAATCAACAGTTTTTAAGCTTAAAAGGGTGAAAACTTGTTCTAGTTTGTGTTCTATGGATTCTTATGGATTGAATTCAATTTTTTGTGAGTATGAGAGTGTAGAAATTTGGGAGAAACTTAGGAGAATAAGGGCTGGTCGTTTTTAAGGTGCTTCCATAAGAAATATGGATGAAAATGATTTTTTTGACCTTTTAAAGAGAGGTAAGTAGAGGGTTGTGATTGGTTGTATCATGTTTGGTGTCTTCTCATGCCAAAAGCCATATTTATGGGTTAGAGAGATGACATAAATGATGCTTTGGTGTTATAATCAAGTGCAATGCGGTTTAAAATGATTTCATGCAACCTAGTCAACTAACCAATCAAATTGCACCATTTTGCATACTTTTAGTTCTTAACCAAATGTAACATATTTCAAGTAAATATTTAGATAATTAATCACTTTAACATATAACTAATATGGAGTAATATAGATAATTCATTTCATGGTCATTCAGCACATCAATCTTCCTTAACCGAGATACCGAGCTTTTCACTACAAAAAGGCACTTAAGGAATATGTTAAATCAAGAAACAAAAGTTTAATCTTATATTTCATGTACTAATGCATGTTAAATCATAACTGGAGCATATAGTAATAATTATTCATATTCATGCAATAATGCTATTTGTATGCCATAATCTGATAGTGCGTATTGATTAGATGCATATTGATGAAAAATGCTTATTGTTGGCTATGCAGGAGAGAATTGAGAATTGGGTATTACAGTATCTTTTTGTATGATTGAAAACTTAAGTGTGTTACACTTGAAGTCAAAACCAAGCTAGTTAAGTTAGTTTTTAGAAAAATTGATAGTCTTATGAAATATTAAATTATTTGTTTCTTTTTATCTTGTAATGATTATATTGTAATTGGAAGTGCCTATGAATGATTGTGAACAATAGCAATTAGTTTGCTTAATTAAAAGTTACAATCAATTTAAGTTAGAACCGAGTTTGTATCATGTTAATTTAGATTATGTGCATGTTTTAAGGGTTGCCCTAATAATTATGTTTGAATTATTAGTTATTTAATAGCTACCATAATGTTTAATATCTTGAATTAGTAGTAAAATATGGAGTATGTATTGTTTTTGAGGTTATGTAATTGATATGGAATTACTTATAAAAAATTGAAAAGTGTATGTAATTTTAATTAGAATAGATTACGTGTCTTATTAAAGATATTGAAAGGTACATGATTTGATTATGGTAGACCTTTAACACATTCTATTTTCCAAAAAAATTGGCATTTTCATTTAGCACAAAGTGGACTTGAGGTAAGTTGAAACTTTCATTTACTGTATCACAAGAATCATATATTGTTGTTCATGTTTAAATACGATTGTCATTATTTGTCAAATGATGTAATTTTTGATGCATTCATGGTTCAGGAAGCATGATACTATTAAGAATATAATGAGGCTTTTGAAAAGAAAATATGGTACTAGATTGATGGTCGGGTAGACAAGTGATGCGGGAGGGACCGGCGGACCCAACAAATGGTAGTAAATATTTGAGGTTGAAAAATTGGTACAAGAAAACCACAATGAATGAGATAAAATACGACTAATACCTAAGGTTGAAAGACCAAGTATGGAAGCCCCGTATTATTTCTCTTATTGACCAATCATTATGAACATGTTACAAAAATCATGGTCTATCACTATTAGTTAGGTACCACGCTTCAAGGGCCCTAAAAAATGGTTTATGAATGAAAGTTATTAAATTGAATAATGCATTTAATGATTTATGAGATGTGCGTGTATGTTATTTGTTATTACATCAATTTCACCTTATTGAGCCTTTAGCTCATTAGATTCATGTGATGCAGGTGGAAATGTACAGGTTTATAGGTTGATTGAGTCTCTAAAGCGGCCAAACAGAAATTTGTTCATATGCTATGCTTCGGGCTATTTTGTAGTTTATTTTGTTTTTAAATAAGCCACTCTGTTATGGTTTTATAAATAGATGTACTCAGTTTTGATTTATGTATATAGTATGTTTAAAACAAAATGAAACAACAAATGAATTCAAGTTCTTTCTTTTATAGCCAAAAGGGGAACTTTTATTAAAATCATAACTCTAGTATTTGATAAAAAGTTAACATTTCTTGACTTAACTGTATTAGTTTATTTAGGTTCTGCAGTTAGGTTAAGGGGTGTTACCGTTTATGATATCAGAGCAGATGTTTAGTCATTCCTGTAAATAGAAGAAGGCATATGAACATATCTTGGATTGAAAATTCAGTCAATTATTTATTTATTTGCCTTTATGTTTATTTGATTATATTTAATTTCATATTATTGTCATGATTATGCATTTATTATTGGCTAATGAATGGAATGAGATTGAGTAATGCATATAAGGTCATGGTACCAAAAAGAAAGACAATGGATGATCATGAGCGTAATCATAGTGTGGTGAATAATTTGACTGATCTCATTCAACAATAGACTAGAATGCATGGTGAATAGATACAATAATTGCTAGATATACAACAAAGAAGCCAAGAATAGAATCAGCGACCTCCTCCACCACAAGCTTGATAGGATACATCACAAGCTGTGTATGAGAAATTTAGAAAGATGGAACCTATTGATTTTAATGGTGGGTCTGATCCCATTATTGCAGAGGAATGGGTGAAATCTTTAGATACTATTTTTGACTACATGTGAATTAATGATACTAAAAAGGTACTATGTGCAATTTTCTTATTGAAGAAGAATGCTAAAACCTGGTGGGAAGGAGCTAAACTTGCAGTGAATATGGAAGAATTGACTTGGGAGAGGTTTAAAATAATATTTTATGATAATTATTTCACCACGGATGCTAGATCCCTCAAAGTAAATGAATTCCTGGAGTTAAAACAAGGAAGGATGTCTGTATGTGATTATGTGATAAAATTTTAAATATTTCAAAATTAAAAAATATAAATATTTTGAAAGTAAATATATTTTAATTTCTTGCATAGTATTTGATTGAAGTATACAAATAATTTAAATTTAGGAGATTGCTTAAAAAATAATTAATTATATTTTATAAAATTAAAAGTAAAATAATTAAAGGGGGTTAAAATGTTTAAATTAAGAATAACTAAAGAATATATATTTATGATCTAGATTTACATAAAATATAGAAATAAGAATAATTACAAACCATAAGTTAAATACAAAATAAATAATATGTATTGAATGTTTTAAAAATACGTACTTTTAATTCCTTTGATAGTATTTAATTGAAATATAATTAATTTAAATTTAGAATATTGGTCTATGAATAATTAAATATTTTTTTAAATTTTAAAGTTTTTATTAATGGGGTTAAAAAGTTTTTATTTAGAATAACTAAAGAATATATATTCATGATTTTACATAAATTTAGAATTTTGATATAAGATTAATTTTAAATATACTTATGATTTCAACTTTTGTTTGTTGGAGGCATTAAAGCATAATGAGAGCAATTTATTGCATATAGTGAAATTCAATTTTTGAGATCCTATGTTTTACTTTATTATTAGTTTTTAGCGTAGTAAGATGACTTTTATATATAAATACAAATTGAAATATAACTTATAAATTGAGAAGAAGGACAACAAGAGTAATTTATTTTATTTTGTCTTCAAATTTAATTTTGTTGTTTGAGAGGCAAATTAGTAGATTTAAAATTTTTAATTAATTAAATATTTTCTATATTTTTTTAAAAACTTTAATTTAAAAGTATGTACTAAGTTTTACTAGCACAATAACTCTAAAATATAAAGGTTTTAAATATTAAAATCTAGTAAAATTGCAATCAAAATTAAATACTGAAATAAATAATTTGTATTGAATATTTTGAAATTAATTATATTTTCAACTCCATGAATAGGTTTTAATTTTTTTTTAAAAATTATAGAATATATATTAAATTTAAAAGTATAGATATTAAAGATTTTTCATTATTATTTCAAATTTTATTTGAATGTATATACTTAATTTTACTAGAACAATAACTCAAAATTTTAATTATTTAAAAATTCAAAAATCTAAATAATTTGAAAAGTTTTTATTTAGAATAACTAAAGAATATATATTCATGATTTTACATAAATTTGGAATGTTGATATAACATTAATTTTAAATATACATATGATTTTAACTTTTGTTTGTTGGAGGCAATGGAGCATAATGAGAGCAATTTATTGCATATAGTGAAATTTAGTTTTTGAAATCTTATGTTTTACTTTATTACTAGTTTTTAGTATAGTAAGATGACTTTTAAATATAAATACAAAGTTAAGACATAACTTATGAATTGATAAGAAGGACAACATGAGTACTTTCTTTTCTTTTATCTTAAAATTTAATACTTTTGTTTCAGAGGTAAATTAGTACATTCAAAAAATTTAATTAATTAAATATTTTCAATAGTTTTTTAAAAACTTTAATTGAAAAGTATGTACTAAGTTTTACTAGCACAATAACTCTAAAATGTAAAGGTTTTAAATATTAAAATCTAGTAATTTTGCAATCAAAATTAAATACTAAAATAAATAATTTGAATTGAATATTTTGAAATTAATTATATTTTCAACTCCATGAATAGGTTTTATTTTTTAAAAAAATTATAGAATATATATTAAATTTAAAAGTATAGATATTAAAGTTTTTTAATATTATTTTAAATTTAATTTGAATGTATATACTTAATTTTATTAGAACAATAACTCAAAATTTTAAATATTTTAAAATTCAAAAATCTAAATAATTTGAAAAGTTTTTTTTAGAATAACTAAAGAATATATATTCATGATTTTACATAAATTTGGAATGTTGATATAAGATTAATTTTAAATATACTTATGATTTCAACTTTTGTTTGTTGGAGGCAATGGAGTATAATGAGAGCAATTTATTGCATATAGTGAAACTCAGTTTTTGAAATCTTATGTTTTACTTTATTACTAGTTTTTAGCATAGTAAGATGACTTTTAAATATAAATACAAAGTTAAAACATAACTTATGAATTGATAAGAAGGATTACATGAGTACTTTCTTTTCTTTTGTCTTAAAATTTAATACTTTTGTTTCAGAGGCAAATTAGTAGATTTAAAAAATTTAATTAATTAAATATTTTCAATTTTTTTTTAAAAAACTTTAATTTAAAAATATGTACTAAGTTTTACTAGCACAATAACTCTAAAATGTAAAGGTTTTAAATATTAAAATCTAGTAAAATTGCAATCAAAATTAAATACTAAAATAAATAATTTATATTGAATATTTTAAAATTAATTATATTTTCAATTTCATGGATAGGTTTTAATGTTTTTTTAATAAAATACAGAATATATATTAAATTTAAAAGTATAAATTTTTAAAAATTTTCTATATTATTTCAAATTTAATTTGAATGTGTATACTAAATTTTACTAGAACAATAACTCAAAATTTTTATATTTCAAAATTCAAAAATCTAAATATTTTGAAACTAAATATATTTTAATTCCTTACATAGTATTTGATTGAAGTATACAAATAATTTAATTTTAGGAGATTGCTCAAAGAATAATTAATTGCATTTTATAAATTTAAAAGTAAAAAATTAAAGGGGGTTAAAAATGTTTAAATTAAGAGTAACTAAAGAATATATATTTACGATCTAGATTTAACAAAAAATATTGAAACAAGAATAATTATAAACTATAAAATAAATAATATGTATTGAATGTTTTAAAAATACGTACTTTTAATTTCTTTGATAGTATTTAATTGAAATACATTTAATTTAAATTTAGAATATTGGTCTATGAATATTTTTTTTTTTAATTTTAAGGTTTTTATTAATGGGGTTAAAAAGTTTTTATTTAGAATAACTAAAGAATATATATTCATGATTTTACATAAATTTAGAATATTGATATAAGATTAATTTTAAATATACTTATGATTTCAACTTTTGTTTGTTGGAGGCAATGGAGCATAATGAAAGCAATTTATTGCATATAGTGAAATTCAGTTTTTGAGATCTCATGTTTTACTTTATTACTAGTTTTTAGCATAGTCAGCTGACTTTTAAATATAAATACAAAGTAAAAACATAACTTATGAACTGATAAAAAGGACAATATGAGTGCTTTCTTTTCTTTTGTCTTCAAATTTAATACTTTTGTTTGAGAGGCAAATTAGTAGATTTAAAAAATTTAATTAATTAAATATTTTCAATATTTTTTTTTAAAAACTTTAATTGAAAATTAAGTACCAAGTTTTACTAGCACAAAAACTCAAAAATGTAAAGGCTTTACATATAAAATTCTAGAAAAATTGCAATAAAAAATATTGTAAATTTCATGGATAGGTTTTAATGTTTTTTTAATAAAATATAGAATATATATTAATTTTAAAAGTATAAATTTTAAAGTTTTCTATATTACTTCAAATTTAATTTGAATGTATATAGTTAATTTTACTAGAACAATGACTAAATTGTTTAAATATTTTTAATTTTAGGAGATTGCTCAAAGAATAATTAATTACATTTTATAAATTTAAAAGTAAAACAATTAAGGGGGGTTAAAAATGTTTAAATTTAGAATAACTAAAGAATATATATTTACGATCCAGATTTAACATAAAATATTGAAATAAGAATAACTATAAACTTTAAATTAAATAAAAAATAAATAATATGTATTAAATGTTTTAAACATACGTATATTTACTTCATTTGATAGTATTTAATTGACATACAATTAATTTAAATATAGAATATTGGTCTATGAATAATTTTTTTTTTAAATTTTAAAGTTTTTATTAATGGGGTTAAAAAGTTTTGATTTAGAATAACTAAAGAATATATATACCTCGTTTTACATAAATTTGGAATATGGATATAAGATTAATTTTAAATATATTTATGATTTCAACTTTTGTTTGTTGGAAGCAATGGAGCATAATGAGAGCAATTTGATGCATATAGTGAAATTCAGTTTTTGGATCTTATGTTTTACTTTAAAATTGAAACATAACTTATGAATTGAGAAGATGGACAACATGCGTACTTTCTTTTCTTTTGTCTTCAAAATTAATATTGTTGTTTGAGAGGCAAATTAGTAGATTTAAAAATTTTAATTAAATAATATTTTCTGTATTCTTTTAAAAACATTAATTTAAAACTATGTACTAAGTTTTACTAGGATAATAACTCTAAAATGTAATGGTTTTAAATATTAAAATATAGTAAAATTGCAATCAAAATTAAATACTGAAATAAATAATTTGTATTGAATATTTTGAAATTAATTATATTTTCAACTCCATGAATTGGTTTTAATTTTTTAAAAAATTTAAAAATATATATTAAATTTAAAAGTATAGATATTAAAGATTTTTCTATATTGTTTCAAATTTAATTTGAATGTACATACTTAATTTTACTAGAACAATAATTGAAAATTTTAAATATTTCAAAATTCAAAAAACTAACAATTTTGAAAGTAAACATATTTTAAGTCCTTACATAGTATTTGATTGAAGTATACAAATAATTTAATTTTAGGATATTACTCAAAGAATAATTAATTACATTTTATAAATTTAAAAGTAAAAAAATTAAAGAGGGTTAAAAATGTTTAAATTAAGAATAACTAAAGAATATATATTTATGATCTAGCCTTAACTTAAAATATTAAAATAAGAATAATTATAAACTATAAATTAAATAAAAAATAAATAATATGTATTGAATGTTTTAAAAATACGTACTTTTAATTCCTTTGATAGTATTTAATTGAAATAAAATTAATTTAAATTTAGAATATCGGTCTATGAATAATTAATTTTTTTTAAAATTTTAAAGTTTTTATTAAAGGAGTTAAAAAGTTTTGATTTAGAATAACTAAAGAATATATATACCTGGTTTTACATAAATTTGGAATATTTATATAAGATTAATTTTAAATATACTTATAATTTCAACTTTTGTTTGGTGGAGGTAATGGAGGATAATGAGAGCAATTTATTGCATATAGTGAAATTCAGTTTTTGGGATCTTATGTATTACTTTATTACTAATTTGTAGCGTAGTAAGATGACTTTTAAATATAAATACAAAGTTTAAACATAACTTATGAATTGAGAATAAGGACAACAAGAGTTTTTTCTTTTCTTTTATCTTCAAATTTAATATTATTATGTGACAGGCAAATTAGAAGAATTAAAAATTTTAATTAATTAAATAATTTCTATATTTTTTAAAATAATTAATTTAAAAGTATGTACTAAGTTTTACTAGCACAATAACTCTAAAATGTAAAGGTTTTAAATATTAAAATCTAGTAAAATTGCAATCAAAATTAAATACTAAAATAAATAAATTGTATTGAATATTTTGAAATTAATTATATTTTCAACTCATGAATAGGTTTTGATTTTTTAAAAAACTTATAGAATATATATTAAATTTAAAAGTATGTATATGAAAGATTTTTCTATATTATTTCAAATTTAATTTGAATGTAAATACTTAATTTTACTAGAAGAATAACTCAAAATTTTAAATATTTTAATATTAAAAAATCTATATATTTTGAAACTAAATATACTTTAATTCCTTATATAGTATTTGATTGAAGTTTACAAATAATTTAATTTTAGGAGATTGCTCAAAGAATAATTAATTACATTTTATAAATTTAAAAGTAAAAAAATTAAAGGGGGTTAAAAAGGTTTAAATTAGGGGTAACTAAAGAATATATATTTACGATCTAGCTTTAACATAAAATACTGAAATAAGAATAATTATAAATCATAAATTAAATACAAAATAAATAATATGCATTGAATGTTATAAAAATACGCACTTTTAATTCCTTTAATAGTATTTAATTGAAATACAACTAATTTAAATTTAGAATATTGGTCATGAATAATTAAATATATTTTTTTAAAATTTAAAGTTTTTATATAGGGTTAAAAAGTTTTATTTAGAATAACTAAAGAATATATATTCATGATTTTACATAAATTTGGAATGTTGATATAAGATTAATTTTAAATATACTAATGATTTCAACTTTTGTTGTTGGAGGAATTGAGCATAATGAGAATAATTTATTGCAATAGTGATATTCAATTTGGGATCTTATGTTTTACTTTATTACAATTTTTTAGTATAGTAATATGACTTAAATATAAATACAAAGTTTAAAACATAACTTATGAATTGAGAAGAAGGACAACATGAGTGCTTTATTTTCTTTTGTCTTCAAATTTAATTTTAGGATATTGCTCAAAAAATAATTAAATATATTTATAATTTAAAAGTAAAAAAATTAAAGGGGGTTAAAAATGGTTAAATTAAGAACAACTAAAGAATATATATTTATGATCTAGCGTTAACATAAAATATTAAAATAAGATTAATTATAAACTATAAATTAAATAAAAAATAAATAATATCTATTGAATGTTTTAAAAATACATACTTTTAATTCCTTTAATAGTATTTAATTAAAATAGAATTAATTTAAATTTAGAATATCGGTCTATGAATAATTATTTTTTTTTAAATTTTAATGTTTTTATTAATGGGGTTAAATAGTTTTGATTTAGAATAACTAAAGAATATATATACCTGGTTTTACATAAATTTAGAATATTGATATAAGATTAATTTTAAATATATTTATAATTCAACTTTTGTTTGTTGGAGGCAATGGAGCATAATCAGAGCAATTTACTATATATAGTGAAATTTAGTTTTTGGATCTTATGTTTTACTTTATTGCTAGTTTTTAGTGTAGTAAGATGACTTTTAAATATAAATACAAAGTTGAAACATAACTTATGAATTGAGAAAAAGCACAACATGAGTACATTCTTTTCTTTTCTCTTCAAATTTAATATGTTGTTTTGAGAGGCAAATTAGTGGAATTAAAATTCTTATTAAAAATTAAATACTAAAATAAATAATTTCTATTGAATATTTTGAAATTAATTATATTTTCAACTCCATGAATAGGTTTTAATTTTTTTAAAACATTATTGAATATATATTAAATTTAAAAGCACAATATTAATTTTTTTCTATATTATTCCAAATTTAATTGGAATGTATATACTTAATTTTACTAGAACAATAACTCAATTTAAAATATTTCAAAATTCAAAAGTCTAAAATTTTTGAAACTAAATATAATTTAAGTCCTTACATAGTATTTGATTGAAGTAAACCAATAACTTAATTTTAGGATATTGCTCAAAGCATAATTAATAACATTTTATAAATTTAAAAGTCAAAAAATTAAAAGGAGTTAAAAATGGTTAAATTAAGAATAACTAAAGAATATATACTTATGATCTAGCTTTAACATAAAATATTAAAATAAGAATAATTATAAACTATAAATTAAATAAAAAATAAATAATATGTATTGAATGTTTTAAAAATATGTAATTTTAATTCCTTTGACAATATT
Organism: Paulownia fortunei; assembly: GCA_019321725.1. Classification (NCBI taxonomy): domain Eukaryota; kingdom Viridiplantae; phylum Streptophyta; class Magnoliopsida; order Lamiales; family Paulowniaceae; genus Paulownia; species Paulownia fortunei. The sequence continues at coordinate 14,575,773 of CM033111.1, read as the reverse complement.
TAATTGAAATACAATTAATTTAAATTTAGAGCATCGGTCTGTGAATAATTAAATATTTTTTTTAAAATTTTAAAGTTTTTATTAATGTGGTTAAAAAGTTTTGATTTAGAATACCTAAAGAATATATATACCTGGTTTTACATAAATTTGGAATATTGATATAAGATTAATTTTAAATATACTTATAATTTCAAATTTTGTTTGTTGGAGGCAATGGAGCATAATGAGGGCAATTTATTGCATATAGTGAAGTTCAGTTTTTGGGATCTAATGTTTTACTTTATTATTAGTTTTTAGCGTAGTAAGATGATTTTTAAATATAAATACAAAGTTGAAACATAACTTATGAATTGATAAGAAGGACAATATGAGTACTTTCTTTTATTTTATATTCAAATTTAATATTGTTGTTTGAGAGGCAAATTAATAGAATTAAAAATTTAATTAATTAAATATTTTCTAAATTTTTTAAAACAATTAATTTAAAAGTATGTACTAAGTTTTACTAGCACAATAACTCTAAAATGTAAAGGTTTTAAATATTAAAATCTAGTAAAATTGCAATGAAAATGAAATACTGAAATAAATAATGTGTATTGAATATTTTAAAATTTAATTTTTGTTGTTTGATTGGCAAATTAGTAGATTTAAATTTTTTAATTAATTAATCATTTTCTATATTTTTAAAAAAATATTAATTTAAAAGTGCATACTAAGTTTTACTAGCATAATAACTCTAAAATGTAAAGGTTTTAAATATTAAAATCATGTAAAATTGCAATCAAAATTAAATACTGAAATAAGTAATTTGTTTTGAATATTTTTTAAAAATTATAAAATATACATTAAATTTAAAAGTATAGATATTAAAGATTTTTCTATATTATTTCAAATTTAATTTGAATGTATATACTTAATTTTACTAAAACAATAACTCAAAATTTTAAATATTTCAAAATTCAAAAATTTTTAAATTTTGAAAGTAAATATATTTTAAGTCCGTACATAGTATTTGGTTGAAGTATACAAGTAATTTAATTTTAGGAGATTGCTCAAAGAATAATTAATTACATTTTATAAATTTAAAAGTGAAATAATTAAAGGAGGTTAAAAAGGTTTAAATTAAGAATAACTAAAGAATTTATATTTATGATCTAGCTTTAACATAAAATATTAAAATAAGAATAATTATAAACTATTAATTGAATAAAAAATAAATAATATGTATTGAATGTTTTAAAAATGCGTACTTTTAATTCCTTTGATATTATTTAATTGAAATACAATTAATTTAAATTTAGAATATCGGTCCATGAACAATTAAATATTTTTTTAAAATTTTAAAATTTTTATTAATGGGGTTAAAAAGTTTTGATTTAAATAACTGAAAAATATATATGCATGATTTTACATAAATTTGGAATATTGATACAAGATTAATTTGAAATATACTTATAATTTCAACTTTTGTTTGTCTGAGGCAATGGAGCATAATGAGAGCAATTTATTGCATATAGTGAAATTCTGTTTTTCGGATCTTATGTTTTATTTTATTACTAGTTTTTAGCATAGTAAGATAACTTTTAAATATACATACAAAGTTGAAGCATAACTTATGAATTGAGAAGAAGGACGAGATGAGTATTTTCTTTTCTTTTGTCTTCAAATTTAATTTTGTTGTTTGATTGGCAAATTAGTAGATTTAAAATTTTTAATTAATTAATCATTTTCTATATTTTTAAAAAAATATTAATTTAAAAGTACGTATTAAGTTTTACTAGCACAATAACTCTAAAATGTAAAGGTTTTAAATATTAAAATCATGTAAAATTGCAATCAAAATTAAATACTGAAATAAGTAATTTGTTTTGAATATTTTGAAATTAATTATATTTTCAACTCCGTGAATAGGTTTTGATTTTTTTAAAAAAATTATAGAATATATATTAAATTTAAAAGTATAGGTATTAAAGATTTTTCTATATTATTTCAAATTTAATTTGAATGTATATACTTAATTTTACTAGAACAATAACACAAAATTTTAAATATTTCAAAATTCAAAAATTTTAAAATTTTGAAAGTAAATATATTTTAAGTCCGTACACAGTATTTGGTTGAAGTATACAAGTAATTTAATTTTAGGAGATTGCTCAAAGAATAATTAATTACATTTTATAAATTTAAAAGTGAAATAATTAAAGGGGGTTAAAATGGTTTAAATTAAGAATAACTAAAGAATTTATATTTATGATCTAGCTTTAACATAAAATATTAAAATAAGAATAATTATAAACTATTAATTGAATAAAAAATAAATAATATGTATTGAATGTTTTAAAAATACATACTTTTAATTCCTTTGATAATATTTAATTAAAATACAATTAATTTAAATTTAGAATATCGGTCCATGAACAATTAAATATTTTTTTAAAATTTTAAAGTTTTTATTAATTGAATTAAAATGTTTTGATTTAGAATAACAGAAGAATATATATCCACGATTTTACATAAATTTGGAATATTGATACAAGATTAATTTTAAATATACTTATAATTTCAACTTTTGTTTGTCGGAGGCAATTGAGCATAATTAGAGCAATTTATTTCATATAGTGAAATTCAATTTTTGGGATCTTATGTTTTACTTTATTACTAGTTTTTGGTGTAGTAAGATGACTTTTAAATATAAATACAAAATTGAAACTTAACTTATGAATTAAGAAGAAGAACACAATGAATACTTTCTTTTCCTTTGTCTTCAAATTTAATATTGTTGTTTGAGAGGCAAATTAGTAGATTTAAATTTTTTAATTAATTAATCATTTTCTATATTTTTAAAAAAATATTAACTTAAAAGTATGTACTAAGTTTTACTAGCACAATAACTCTAAAATGTAAAGGTTTTAAATATTAAAATCATGTAAAATTGCAATCAAAATTAAATACTGAAATAAGTTATTTGTTTTGAATATTTTGAAATAATTATATTTTCAACTTCGTCAATAGGTTTTGATTTTTTTAAAAAAATTATAGAATATATATTAAATTTAAAAGTATAGATATGAAAGATTTTTCTATATTATTTCAAATTTAATTTGAATGTATATACTTAATTTTACTAGAACAATAACTCAAAATTTTAAATATTTCAAAATTAAAAAATTTAAAAATTTTGAAAGTAAATATATATTTAAGTCCTTACATAGTATTTGATTGAAGTATACAAATAATTTAATTTTAGGAGATTGCTCAAAGAATAATTAATTACATTTTATAAATTTTAAAGTAAAATAATTAAAGAGGGTTAAAAAGGTTTAAATTAAGAATAACTAAAGAATTTATATTTATGATCTAGGTTGAACATAAAATATTAAAATAAGAATAATTATAAACCATTAATTGAATAAAAAATGAATAATATGTATTGAATGTTTTAAAAATACGTACTTTTAATTCATTTGATAATATTTAATTAAAATACAATTAATTTAAATTTAGAATATCGGTACATGAACAATTAAATATTTTTTTAAAATTTTAAAGTTTTTATTAATTGAATTAAAATGTTTTGATTTAGAATAACAGAAGAATATATATCCACGATTTTACATAAATTTGGAATATTGATACAAGATTAATTTTAAATATACTTATAATTTGAACTTGTGTTTGTCGGAGGCAATGGAGCATAATTAGAGCAATTTATTGCATATAGTGAAATTCAATTTTTGGGATCTTATGTTTTACTTTATTACTAGTTTTTGGTGTAGTAAGACGACTTTTAAATATAAATACAAAGTTGAAACATAACTTATGAATTGAGGAGAAGGATAAAATGAGTACTTTCATTTCTTTTTGTCTTCAAATTTAATTTTGTTGTTTGAGAGGCAAATTAGTATATTTAAAATTTTTAATTAATTAATCATTTTCTATATTTTTAAAAAAATATTAATTTAAAGGTATGTACTAAGTTTTACTAGCACAATAACTTAAAAATGTAAAGGTTTTAAATATTAAAATCACGTAAAATTGCAATCAAAATTAAATGCTGAAATAAGTAATTTATTTTGAATAATTTGAAATTAATTATATTTTCAACTCCGTGAATAGTTTTGATTTTTTTAAAAAAATTATAGAATATATATTAAATTTAAAAGTATAGGTATTAAAGATTTTTCTATATTATTTCAAATTTAATTTGAATATATATACTTAATTTTACTAGAACAATAACTCAAAATTTTAAATATTTCAAAATTCAAAAATTTAAATTTTTTGAAAGTAAATATATATTTAAGTCCTTACATAGTATTTGATTGAAGTATACAAATAATTTAATTTTAGGAGATTGCTCAAAGAATAATTAATTACATTTTATATATTTTAAAGTAAAATAATTAAAGGGGTTAAAAAGGTTTAAATTAAGAATAACTAAAGAATTTATATTTATGATCTAGCTTTAACTTAAAATATTAAAATAAGAATAATTATAAACCATTAATTGAATAAAAAATAAATAATATGTATTGAATGTTTTAAAAATACGTACTTTTAATTTCTTTGATAGTATTCAATTGAAATTCAATTAATTTAAATTTAGAATATCGGTCCATGAACAATTAAATATTTTTTTAAAATTTTAAAGTTTTTATTAATGGGGTTAAAATGTTTTGATTTTCAATAACTGAAGAATATATATGCACGATTTTACATAAATTTGGAATATTGATACAAGATTAATTTTAAATATACTTATAATTTAAACTTTTGTTTGTCGGAGGCAATGGAGGATAATGAGAGCAATTTATTGCATATAGTGAAATTCAGTTTTTGGTATCTTATGTTTTACTTTATTACTAGTTTTTAGCGTAGTAAGATGACTTTTAATTATAAATACAAAGATGAAATATAACTTATGAATTGAGGAGAAGGATAAAATGAGTACTTTCATTTCTTTTTGTCTGCAAATTTAATTTTGTTGTTTGATAGGCAGGAAAATTAGTAGATATAAATTTTAAAATTAATTAATCATTTTCAATATTTTTGAAAAAATATTAATTTAAAGGTATGTACTAAGTTTTAGTAGCACAGTAACTCTAAAATGTAAGGGTTTTAAATATTAAAATCATGTAAAATTGCAATCAAAATTAAATACTGAAATAAGTTATTTGTTTTGAATATTTTGAAATTAATTATATTTTCAGCACCGTGAATAGGATTTGATTTTTTTAAAAAAATTATACAATATGTATTAAATTTAAAAGTATAGGTATTCAAGATTTTTCTATATTATTTTAAATTTAATTTGAATGTATATACTTAATTTTACTAGAACAATAACTCAAAATTGTAAATATTTCAAAATTTAAAATTTTCAAATTTTTGAAAGTAAATATATATTTAAGTCTTTACATAATATTTGATTGAAGTATACAAATAATTTAATTTTAGAAGATTGCTCAAAGAATAATTAATTACATTTTATAAATTTTAAAGTAAAATAATTAAAGAGGGTTAAAAAGGTTTAAATTAAGAATAACTAAAGAATTTATATTTATGATCTAGCTTTAACATAAAATATTAAAATAAGAATAATTATAAACCATTAATTGAATAAAAATTAATAATATGTATTCAATTTTTTAAAAATACGTACTTTTAATTCCTTTGATAGCATTTAATTAAAATCTAATTAATTTAAATTTAGAATATCAGACCATGAACAATTAAATATTTTTTTAAAATTTTAAAGTTATTATTAATGGGGTTAAAATGTTTTGATTTAGAATAACAGAAGAATATATATCCACGATTTTACATAAATTTGGAATATTGATACAAGATTAATTTTAAATATACTTATAATTTCAACTTGTGTTTGTCGGAGGCAATGGAGCATAATGAGAGCAATTTATTGCATATAGTGAAATTCAATTTTTGGGATCTTATGTTTTATTTTATTACTAGTTTTTAGCGTAGTAAGATGACTTTTAATTATAAATACAAAGATGAAATATAACTTATGAATTGAGGAGAAGGATAAAATGAGTACTCTAATTTCTTTTTGTCTTCAAATTTAATTTTGTTGTTTGGGAGACAAATTAGTAGATTTAAATTTTTAATTAATTAATCACTTTCTATATTTTTAAAAAAATATTAATTTAAAGGTATGTACTAAGTTTTACTAGCACAATAACTCTAAAATGTAAAGGTTTTAAATATTAAAATCACGTAAAATTGCAATCAAAATTAAATACTGAAATAAGTAATTTGTTTTGAATATTTTGAAATTAATTATATTTTCAATACCGTGAATAGGTTTTGATTTTTTTAAAAAAATTATACAACATATATTAAATTTAAAAGTATAGGTATTAAAGATTTTTCTATATTATTTCAAATTTAATTTGAATGTATATACTTAATTTTACTAGAACAATAACTCAAAATTTTAAATATTTCAAAATTCAAAAATTTAAATTTTTTGAAAGTAAATATATTTTAAGTCCTTACATAGTATTTTATTGAAGTATACAAATAATTTAATTTTAGGAGATTGCTCAAAGAATAATTAATTACATTTTATAAATTTTAAAGTAAAATAATTAAAGAGGGTTAAAAAGGTTTAAATTAAGAATAACTAAAGAATTTATATTTATGATCTAGCTTTAACATAAAATATTAAAATAAGAACAATTATAAACCATTAATTGAATAAAAAATGAATAATATGTATTCAATGTTTTAAAAATACGTACTTTTAATTTCTTTGATAGTATTTAATTAAAATCCAATTAATTTAAATTTAGAATATCGGTCCATGAACAATTAAATATTTTTTTAAAATTTTAAAGTTATTATTAATGGGGTTAAAATGTTTTGATTTAGAATAACAGAAGAATATATATCCACGATTTTACATAAATTTGGAATATTGATACAAGATTAATTTTAAATATACTTATAATTTCAACTTGTATTTGTCGGAGGCAATGGAGCATAATGAGAGCAATTTATTGCATATAGTGAAATTCAGTTTTTGGGATCTTATGTTTTACTTTATTTCCAGTTTTTAGCGTAGTAAGATGACTTTTAATTATAAATACAATGATGAAATATAACTTATGAATTGAGGGAAGGATAAAATGAGTACTTTCATTTCTTTTTGTCTTCAAATTTAATTTTTTGTTTGAGAGGCAAATTAGTCGATTTAAAATTTTTAATTAATTAATCATTTTCTATATTTTTAAAAAAATATTAATTTAAAGGTATGTACTAAGTTTTACTAGCACAATAACTCTAAAATGTAAAGATTTTAAATATTAAAATCACGTAAAATTGCAATCAAAATTAAATACTGAAATAAGTAATTTGTTTTGAATATTTTGAAATTAATTATATTGTCAATATCGTGAATGGGTTTGGATTTTTTTTAAAAAAATTATAGAATATATATTAAATTTAAAAGTATAGGTATTAAAGATTTTTCTATATTATTTCAAATTTAATTTGAATGTATATACTTAATTTTACTAGAACAATAACTCAAAATTTTAAATATTTCAAAATTCAAAAATTTTAAAAATTTTGAAAGTAAATATATTTTAAGTCCTTACATAGTATTTGATTGAAGTATACAAATAATTTAATTTTAGGAGATTGCTCAAAGAATAATTAATTACATTTTATAAATTTAAAAGTAAAATAATTAAAGGGGGTTAAAATGGTTTAAATTAAGAATAACTAAAGAATTTATATTTATGATCTAGCTTTAACATAAAATATTAAAATAAGAATAATTATAAACTATTAATTGAATAAAAAATAAATAATATGTATTGAATGTTTTAAAAATACATACTTTTAATTCCTTTGATAATATTTAATTAAAATACAATTAATTTAAATTTAGAATATCGGTCCATGAACAATTAAATATTTTTTTAAAATTTTAAAGTTTTTATTAATGGGGTTAAAAAGTTTTGATTTAGAATAACAGAAGAATATATATCCACGATTTTACATAAATTTGGAATATTGATACAAGATTAATTTTAAATATACTTATAATTTCAACTTTTGTTTGTCGGAGGCAATTGAGCATAATTAGAGCAATTTATTTCATATAGTGAAATTCAATTTTTGGGATCTTATGTTTTACTTTATTACTAGTTTTTGGTGTAGTAAGATGACTTTTAAATATAAATACAAAATTGAAACTTAACTTATGAATTAAGAAGAAGAACACAATGAATACTTTCTTTTCCTTTGTCTTCAAATTTAATATTGTTGTTTGAGAGGCAAATTAGTAGATTTAAATTTTTTAATTAATTAATCATTTTCTATATTTTTAAAAAAATATTAACTTAAAAGTATGTACTAAGTTTTACTAGCACAATAACTCTAAAATGTAAAGGTTTTAAATATTAAAATCATGTAAAATTGCAATCAAAATTAAATACTGAAATAAGTAATTTGTTTTGAATATTTTGAAATAATTATATTTTCAACTTCGTCAATAGGTTTTGATTTTTGTAAAAAAATTATAGAATATATATTAAATTTAAAAGTATAGATATGAAAGATTTTTCTATATTATTTCAAATTTAATTTGAATGTATATACTTAATTTTACTAGAACAATAACTCAAAATTTTAAATATTTCAAAATTCAAAAATTTAAAAATTTTGAAAGTAAATATATATTTAAGTCCTTACATAGTATTTGATTGAAGTATACAAATAATTTAATTTTAGGAGATTGCTCAAAGAATAATTAATTACATTTTATAAATTTTAAAGTAAAATAATTAAAGAGGGTTAAAAAGGTTTAAATTAAGAATAACTAAAGAATTTATATTTATGATCTAGGTTGAACATAAAATATTAAAATAAGAATAATTATAAACCATTAATTGAATAAAAAATGAATAATATGTATTGAATGTTTTAAAAATACGTACTTTTAATTCATTTGATAATATTTAATTAAAATACAATTAATTTAAATTTAGAATATCGGTACATGAACAATTAAATATTTTTTTAAAATTTTAAAGTTTTTATTAATTGAATTAAAATGTTTTGATTTAGAATAACAGAAGAATATATATCCACGATTTTACATAAATTTGGAATATTGATACAAGATTAATTTTAAATATACTTATAATTTGAACTTGTGTTTGTCGGAGGCAATGGAGCATAATTAGAGCAATTTATTGCATATAGTGAAATTCAATTTTTGGATCTTATGTTTTACTTTATTACTAGTTTTTGGTGTAGTAAGACGACTTTTAAATATAAATACAAAGTTGAAACATAACTTATGAATTGAGGAGAAGGATAAAATGAGTACTTTCATTTCTTTTTGTCTTCAAATTTAATTTTGTTGTTTGAGAGGCAAATTAGTAGATTTAAAATTTTTTAATTAATTAATCATTTTCTATATTTTTAAAAAAATATTAATTTAAAAGTATGTACTAAGTTTTACTAGCACAATAACTTAAAAATGTAAAGGTTTTAAATATTAAAATCACGTAAAATTGCAATCAAAATTAAATGCTGAAATAAGTAATTTGTTTTGAATAATTTGAAATTAATTATATTTTCAACTCCGTGAATAGGTTTTGATTTTTTTAAAAAAATTATAGAATATATATTAAATTTAAAAGTATAGGTATTAAAGATTTTTCTATATTATTTCAAATTTAATTTGAATATATATACTTAATTTTACTAGAACAATAACTCAAAATTTTAAATATTTCAAAATTCAAAAATTTAAATTTTTTGAAAGTAAATATATATTTAAGTCCTTACATAGTATTTGATTGAAGTATACAAATAATTTAATTTTAGGAGATTGCTCAAAGAATAATTAATTACATTTTATATATTTTAAAGTAAAATAATTAAAGGGGTTAAAAAGGTTTAAATTAAGAATAACTAAAGAATTTATATTTATGATCTAGCTTTAACTTAAAATATTAAAATAAGAATAATTATAAACCATTAATTGAATAAAAAATAAATAATATGTATTGAATGTTTTAAAAATACGTACTTTTAATTTCTTTGATAGTATTCAATTGAAATTCAATTAATTTAAATTTAGAATATCGGTCCATGAACAATTAAATATTTTTTTAAAATTTTAAAGTTTTTATTAATGGGGTTAAAATGTTTTGATTTAGAATAACAGAAGAATATATATCCACGATTTTACATAAATTTGGAATATTGATACAAGATTAATTTTAAATATACTTATAATTTCAACTTTTGTTTGTCGGAGGCAATGGAGCATAATTAGAGCAATTTATTGCATATAGTGAAATTCAATTTTTGGGATCTTATGTTTTACTTTATTACTAGTTTTTGGTGTAGTAAGATGACTTTTAAATATAAATACAAAATTGAAACTTAACTTATGAATTAAGAAGAAGAACACAATGAATACTTTCTTTTCCTTTGTCTTCAAATTTAATATTGTTGTTTGAGAGGCAAATTAGTAGATTTAAATTTTTTAATTAATTAATCATTTTCTATATTTTTAAAAAAATATTAACTTAAAAGTATGTACTAAGTTTTACTAGCACAATAACTCTAAAATGTAAATGTTTTAAATATTAAAATCATGTAAAATTGCAATCAAAATTAAATACTGAAATAAGTAATTTGTTTTGAATATTTTGAAATTAATTATATTTTCAACTCCGTGAATAGGTTTTGATTTTTTTAAAAAAATTATAGAATATATAATAAATTTAAAAGTATAGATATTAAAGATTTTCCTATATTATTTCAAATTTAATTTGAATGTATATACTTAATTTTACTAGAATAATAACTCAAAATTTTAAATATTTCAAAATTCAAAAATTTAAAATTTTTGAAAGTAAATATATTTTAAGTCCGTACATAGTATTTGATTGAAGTATACAAATAATTTAATTATAGGAGATTGCTCAAAGAATAATGAGTTACATTTTATAAATTTAAAAGTAAAATAATTAAAGGGGGTTAAAAAGGTTTAAATTAAGAATAACTAAAGAATTTATATTTATGATCTAGCTTTAACATAAAATCTTAAAATAAGAATAATTATTAACTATTAATTGAATAAATAATAAATAATATGTATTGAATGTTTTAAAAATACGTACTTTTAATTTCTTTGATAGTATTCAATTGAAATACAATTAATTTAAATTTAGAATATCGGTCCATGAACAATTAAATATGTTTTTAAAATTTTAAAGTTTTTATTAATGGGGTTAAGAAGTTTTGATTTAGAATAACTGAAGAATATATATCTACGATTTTACATAAATTTGAAATATTGATACAAGATTAATTTTAAATATACTTATAATTTCAACTTTTATTTATCGGAGGCAATGGAGCATAAATAGAGCAAGTTATTGCATATAGTGAAATTCAGTTTTTGGGATCTTATGTTTTACTTTATTACTAGTTTTTGGCGTAGTAAGATGACTTTTAAATATAAATATAAAGTTGAAACATAACTTATGAATTGAGAAGAATGACAAGATGATTACTTTCTTTTCTTTGGTCTTCAAATTTAATTTTGTTGTTTGAGAGCCAAATTAGTAGATTTAAATTTTTTATTTAATTAATCATTTTCTACATTTTAAAAAAAGATATTAATTTAAAAGTATGTACTAAGTTTTACTAGTACAATAACTCCAAAATAAAAAGGTTTTAAATATTAAAATCATGTAAAATTGCAATCAAAATTAAATACTGAAATAAGTAATTTGTTTTGAATATTTTGAAATTAATTATATTTTCAACTCCGTGAATAGGTTTTGATTTTTTTAAAAAAATTGTAGAATATATATTAAATTTAAAAGTATAGATATTAAAGATTTTTCTATATTATTTCAAATTTAATTTGAGTGTATATACTTAATTTTACTAGAACAATAACTCAAAATTTTAAATATTTCAAAATTCAAAAATTTAAAATTTTTGAAAGTAAATATATTTTAAGTCCTTGCATGTATTTGATTGAAGTATACAAATAATTTAATTTTAGGAGATTGCTCAAAAAATAATTAATTACATTTTATAAATTTAAAAGTAAGATAATTAAAGGGGGTTAAAAAGGTTTAAATTAAGAATAACTAAAGAATTATATATTTATGATCTAGCTTTAACATAAAATATTAAAATAAGAATAATTATTAACTATTAATTGAATAAAATAAAATAATATGTATTGAATGTTTTAAAAATTCGTACTTTTAATTCCTTTAATAGTATTTAATTGAAATACAATTAATTTAAATTTAGAATATTGGTCCATGAACAATTAAATATTTTTTTAAAATTTTAAAGTTATTATTATTGGGGTTAAAAAGTTTTGATTTAGAATTACTAAAGTAATATATATCCATGATTTTATATAAATTTGGAATATTGATGTAAGATTAATTTTAAATATACCTATAATTTCAACTTTTGTTTGTCGGAGGCAATGGAGCATAATGAGAGTAATTGATTGCATATAGTGAAATTCAATTTTTGGGATATTATGTTTTACTTTATTACTAGTGTTTGACATAGTAAGATGACTTTTAAATATAAATATAAAGTTGAAACATAACTTATGAATTGAGAAGAAGGACAAGATGAGTACTTTCTTTTCTTTTGTCTTCAAATTTAATTTTGTTGTTTGAGAAGCAAATTAGTAGATTTAAATTTTTAATTAATTAATCATTTTCTATATTTTTAAGAAAATATTAATTTAAAAGTATGCACTAAGTTTTACTAGTTCAATAACTCTAAAATGTAAAGGTTCTAAATATTAAAATCATGTAAAATTGCAATCAAAATTAAATACGTAAATAAGTAATTTGTTTTGAATATTTTGAAATTAATTATATTTTCAACTCCGTGAATAGGTTTTGATTTTTTTAAAAAAATTATAGAATATATATTAAATTTAAAAGTATAGATATTAAAGATTTTCCTATATTATTTCAAATTTAATTTGAATGTATATACTTAATTTTACTTGAATAATAACTCAAAATTTTAAATATTTCAAAAGTCAAAAATTTAAAAAATTTGAAAGTAAATATATTTTAAGTCCTTACATAATATTTGATTGAAGTATACAAATAATTTAATTTTAGGAGATTGCTAAAAGAATAATTCATTATATTTTATAAATTTAAAAGTAAAATAATTAAAGGGGGTTAAAAAGGTTTAAATTAAGAATAACTAAAGAATATATATTTATGATCTAGCTTTAACATAAAATATTAAAATAAGAATAATTATAAACTATTAATTGAATAAATAATAAATAATATGTATTGAATGTTTTAAAAATACGTACTTTTAATTCCTTTGATAGTATTCAATTGAAATACAATTAATTTAAATTTAGAATATCGGTCCAAGAACAATTAAATATTTTTTTAAAATTTTAAAAATTTTATTAATGGGGTTAAAAAGTTTTGATTTAGATTAACTGAAGAATATATATCCACGATTTTACATAAATTTGGAATATTGATACAAGATTAATTTTAAATATACTTATAATTTCAACTTTTGTTTGTCGGAGACAATGGAGCATAATGAGAGCAATTTATTGCATATAGTGAAATTCAGTTTTTGAGATCTTATATTTTACTTTATTACTAGTTTTTAGCGATAGAAATGAAATATTATTTAGGATGAATGGTGGGCCAATCTTTTAGAGTTGCAAAATATGAGGTATGATTTTTTTGACCTAATTCAACATATACCCGCATTTGGATTAAGAATTTATGCCCGAATCTGTTGTTGAGATTTTTCAATTGAAACATGGGTTGGACATGGGGCCGATGGATTAATAATTGTTTAGTTGATGGGTTAAAATAATTTGGTAGGCCTTGATTATGGAGTCCATCAATCGCTTTATCGAAACAAGAACGAGTTATGTTAGGTTGATTAGTTAAAAACTAAGAATTCACCAATTTCTGCTATAATTTATCCCTAAAGATAAAGAATTGAAGGATTAGAGTCCAACTTTGTTGAAGGACGAGTTAAATATAGAGATGACAATAAGTTTGGGTTGGATCTATATCTGTTTTGAACTTGCTTTGTTTGAGGTGAGTTTGTGAGTTTGGGTTGGATCTATATCTGTTTTGAACTTGCTTCGTTTGAGGTGAGTTTGTGAGTTTTGGTTCGTTCTATATCTATTTTGAATTTGCTTCGTTTGAGGTGAGTTTGTTAAGTTATAAATAGGTTTGGATGGGTGTTAATTTTTTATTTTTAAATTCATTCCAATAACTTATATGCTTGCAAAGAAAATTATGAGGCAAGAATATTTACTATGAAATTTTCTTTCAAAATACTACATCATGTAGAATAGTGGTCCATCATCTATTCCTAAGTTTAGAGAATGAAAAAAACGTACCTTTGAAGGCATTTTTGCTACGATCAGGAGCTTCTTAACATTATTAAGAAGAGGAGATTAGATATATTTGATGGAGGATAAAGTTAAAAGTGAACCAACACTGGGATCTAATCATAGCCGTAGTGAAGTGTTGGGATGCAAAGGTGATGGTTTTAAATTCAGTAAACATGAGATGTGTCCTGTACATCAAATTTTGGAGATATCCCCTAATGTCCTCTTTCTACCTAGAGAAGGACGACCTCGAGAAAGTAGACCAGTAAAAGTAGGTGCTCCATATCCTTCCTGTTGTGAAGATAAAAGGTAATTCATAGTGCTAGCAAATTAGGTATTTGGGGAATCCTCCATAGATAGATGGATAGAAGTTTTAGATTACTCATTTCAGGCTTCGATAGAAGCTCTAACTTATGAGACTAGGTGCCCTTGCTTTGGATAATAAAAAAAGGGATTGACATCTAAGTATCATTTCACTCTCATGCTTTTATAGGAAAAGATAATCTGGTTTGGTCACCCGCGTGCTAAAACATAGTCTATATGGTAAAAAAAAAGATTTCTCCTAGTGAATTCTTCATTTATTAATTTTCTCGCATTATTATATAAATATTAATGTATCATCTGGGAACAAAATACCCCTTTTTGGTAGGAACCTCGGGTCATGAACGGGGGTAAGGGTAAGGTAGGATATGGTATCACTAGAAGGAAAAATATTTATTGTAAATGGCGTAAAGTGAAAAGATTTTAAGTCAGCTGAATCTGCAATGGAAGGCCTTTCGGATAGGATATCGGTTACAACATGAACGGCGAGCCAAAGTAGGGGTTTATGTTATGCCTGCCTACCTTGAGTCAAAGCTAATCAATATTCAACACCTAAAGAGAATTGATATATTATTTTTGTTCCGTGTAGTATCTGTTCATCCTGTTTAATTAATTTAGTTATTTTTTTATTTTAATATATATGTGTTTATATAATATTATATTTTTAAAAATATGTTTTTTTAAAAAATATAGTGGTGTTATTTTTAACAAAAATATTTTTTAATATTTTAAAATTATAAAATGTGTTTGATGGGTTTAACGGGTTTAATCTGAATCTAACCTAGGTTGGGTGGATCTCGAGTCCTTAAAAATTTTGACAGGGCAGATTTTGAATTTTGACAAATCCGCGCAAAACCTCCCCGTGCCTTCCTTAGTTAAATCTGTCAAGATTTATAGGGGAAAAAGAAGAGGAACTATTGTTTGAGGACTAACTTCAATTAAAATAAATTTTATATTCTAAATAGATTTTTTAATTCTAATGAATTAAAATAAATATAATTTTATAGGTAATTATGATAATTTTGAAATCCTAAAAATATAAATTTTATGCTGGTGAGCGGATTTTATTTTGAGCTTTCTTTAAGAAGGAAAAAGCAATAGATAGACAAGAGAAAATGAATTTTGTATTCCACAAAGAGCTTAGAATTGCACGACTAGAGCTTATAAAATGTTAAAACTTATTTTATAAATAATTTGAATGAAATAAGATGATGAAGTTTTTAATATGTTAATAATAGTATTTTTGTAATTAAAATTTATCAAAATTAAATGAGTTTGTTAAAATAAGATCTTATTTTGAAAATAAATTGGGTTAGAGATATTTTTTTTAGAAGGTTATCAACTCTTAAAAAACATTTTTTTTAAGCTCTTTCAAAATAAATTATCAAATACTTTTTAATAATTTATAAGTTCTTAAATAATTTATAAAATATTTTAAAAAAACTATAAGTTCAACTAAACACCATCCTAATTAGTTGCAAAATATGAAGCATGATTTAAGTTTGTCTTTTTGACCTCAATCAATATATATAGCTTTTGGATTGAAGAATCAAGAATCTAGGCCCAGAGTTGTCGTTGAGATTTATCAATTTGTATATGGATTGGTTATGGGGCCAATTGATTAATAATTGGCTGAATTTCATGATACAAAATAATTGATAGGCCTTGATAGTGTAGTCAATCAAGCCATTGAAACTAAAACGAGTTTTTCGAGTTCTTCATAGAAGCTCATTCATCATGTGGATTGTGAGGCGCGATCACACATCAATAACTATGGTTATGATGGGTTGATTAATTTCGAAACTGTCTAAGAATTCACCAATTTCTGCCATAATTTATTCAAAAAGCTAAAGAATTGAGGATAAGATGAGTACTTTCTTTTCTTTTGTTTGCAAGTTTAATTTTGTTGTTTGAGAGGCAAATTAGTAGATTTAAAATTTTTAATTAATTAATTATTTTCTATATTTTTAAAAAAATATTAATTTAAAAGTATGTACTAAGTTTTACTAGCACAATAACTCTAAAATGTAAAGGTTTTAAATATTAAAATCATGTAAAATTGCAATCAAAATTAAATACTGAAATAAGTAATATGTTTTGAATATTTTGAAATTAATTATATTTTCAACTCCGTGAATAAGTTTTGATTTTTTTAAAAAAATTATAGAATATATATTAAATTTTAAAGTATAGATATTAAAGATTTTTCTATATTATTTCAAATTTAATTTGAACGTATATACTTAATTTTACTAGAACAATAACTCAAAATTTTAAATATTACAAAATTCAAAAATTTAAATTTTTTGAAAGTAAATATATTTTAAGTCCTTGCGTAGTATTTGATTGAAGTATACAAATAATTTAATTTTAGGAGATTGTTCAAAGAATAATTAATTACATTTTATAAATTTAAAAGTAAAATAATTAAGGGGGTTAAAAAGGTTTAAATTAAGAATAACTAAAGAATATATATTTATGATCTAGCTTTAACATAAAATTTTAAAATAAGAATAATTATAAAGTATTAATTGAATAAAAAATAATAATATGTATTGAATATTTTAAAAAATACGTATTTTTAATTCCTTTGATAGTATTTAATTGAGATACAATTAATTTAAATTTAGAATATCGGTCCATGAGCAATTAAATATTTTTTTTAAATTTTAAAGTTTTTATTAATGGGGTTAAAAAGTTTTTGATTTAGAATAACTAAAGCATATAACTAAAAATATTTAATTAAATTAAAAAATAATTTAATTACAAAATTGAAACATAACTTATGAATTGAGAAAAATGACAACATGAGTACTTTCTTTTCTTTTGTCTTCAAATTAATATTGTTGTTTGAGAGCCAATTTAGTAGATTTAAAATTTTTAATTAATTCAATATTTTCTTCATTTTCATATTTTTTAACAAAAATATTAAAATAAGAATAATTAAAAACTATAAATTAAATACAAAATAAATATTATGTATTGAATTTTTTAAAAATACGTACTTTTAATTCCATTGATAGTATTGGTCTATGAATAAGTAAATATTTTATTTAAATTTTAACGTTTTTATTAATGGGATTAAAAGTTTTTGATTTAGAATAAGTAAAGAATATATATCCATGATTTTTCATAAATTTAGAATATTATATAAGATTAATTTTAAATAAATTGGTAATTTCAACATTTGTTTGTTGGAGGCAATGGAGCATAATGAGGGCAATTTATTGTATATAGTGAAATTCAGCTTTTAGGATGTTATGTTTTAGTGTATTACTAGTTTTTAGGGTGGTAAGATGACTTTTAAATATAAATAAAAAGTTGAAACATAACTTATGAATTGAAAAAAATGACAACATGAGTACCTTCTTTTCTTTTGTCTTCAAATTTAATATTGTTGTTTGAGAGGCAAATTAGTAGATTTAAATTTTTTAATTAATTCAATATTTTCCCCATTTTCAAAAAAAAATTAATTTAAAAGTACGTACTAAGTTTTACTAGTACAATAACTCTAAAATGTAAAGGTTTTAAATATTAAAATATTTTAAAATTACAACAAAAATTAAATACTGAAATAAATAATTTGTATTGAATAGATTGAAATTAATTATATTTTCAACTCCGTGAATAGGTTTTAATTTTTTTTTAAAAATTATAAAATATATATTAAATTTAAAAGTATGGATATTAAAGATTTTTCTATATTATTTCAAATTTAATTTGAACGTATATACTTAATTTTAGTTGAACAATAATTAAATTTTTAAATATTTCCTAATTCAAAAATCTAAATATTTTGAATGTAATATATTTTAATTCCTTACATAGTATTTGATTGAAGTATACAAATAATTTAATTTTAGGAGATTGCTCAAAGAATAATTAATTACATTTTATAAATTTAAAACTAAAATAATTAAAGGGGGTTGGAAATGTTTAAATTAAGAATAACTAAAGAATATATATTTACGATCAAGCTTTAACAAAATATATTAAAATAAGAATAATTAAAAACTATAAATTAAATACAAAATAAATAATATGTATTGAATTTTTTAAAAATACGTACTTTTAATTCCGTGATAGTATGGTCTATGAATAAGTAAATATTTTATTTAAATTTTAATGTTTTTATTAATGGGGTTAAAAGTTTTTGATTTAGAATAAGTAAAGAATATATATCCATGATTTCACATAAATTTAGAATATTAATATAAGATTAATTTTAAATAAATTTGTAATTTCAACTTTTGTTTGTTGGAGGCAATGGAGCATAATGAGGGCAATTTCTTGTATATAGTGAAATTCAGTTTTTAGGATGTTATGTTTTAGTGTATTACTAGTTTTTAGGGTGGTAAGATGACTTTTAAATATAAATAAAAAGTTGAAACATAACTTATGAATTGAGAAAAATGACAACATGAGTACTTTCTTTTCTTTTGTCTTCAAATTTAATATTGTTGTTTGAGAGGCAAATTAGTAGATTTAAAATTTTTAATTAATTCAATATTTTCTCCATTTTCAAAAAAAAAAAATAATTTAAAAGTACGTACTAAGTTTTACTAGCACAATAACTCTAAAATGTAAAGGTTTTAAATATTAAAATCTTGTAAAATTGCAACAAAAATTAAATACTGAAATAAATAATTTGTATTGAATAGTTTGAAATAAATTATATTTCTATTCCGTGAATATGTTTTAATGTTTTTTAAAAATTATAGAATATATATTAAATTTAAAAGTATAGATATTAAAGATTTTTCTATATTATTTCAAATTTAATTTGAACGTATAAACTTAATTTTAGTTGAACAATAATTAAAATTTTAAATATTTCCTAATTCAAAAATCTAAATATTTTGAATGTAAATACATTTTAATTCCTTACATAGTATTTGATTGAAGTATACAAATAATTTAATTTTAGGAGATTGCTCAAAAAATAATTAATTACATTTTATAAATTTAAAACTAAAATAATTAAAGGGGTTGGAAATGTTTAAATTAAGAATAACTAAAGAATATATATTTACGATCAAGCTTTAACAAAAAATATTAAAATAAGAATAATTAAAAACTATAAATTAAATACAAAATAAATAATATATATGAATTTTTTAAAAATACGTACTTTTAATTCCATTGATAGTATTGGTCTATGAATAAGTAAATATTTTATTTAAATTTTAATGTTTTTATTAATGGGGTTAAAAGTTTTTGATTTAGAATAAGTAAAGAATATATATCCATGATTTCACATAAATTTAGAATATTAATATAAGATTAATTTTAAATAAATTTGTAATTTCAACTTTTGTTTGTTGGAGGCAATGGAGCATAATGAGGGCAATTTATTGTATATAGTGAAATTCAGTTTTTAGGATGTTATGTTTTAGTGTATTACTAGTTTTTAGGGTGGTAAGAT